>JACXGK010003371.1:0-37729 GCA_016801125.1 Novumbra hubbsi | reverse complement strand
AATCAAAGAGCACTAGTGTAAACATAACAATAACTGACTAAATCAAAGAGCATTAGTGTAAACATAACAATAACTGACTAAATCAAAGAGCACTAGTGTGAACATAACAATAACTGACTAAATCAAAGAGCACTAGTGTAAACATAACAATAACTGACTAAATCAAAGAGCACTAGTGTAAACATAACAATAACTGACAAAATCAAAGAGCATTAGTGTAAACAAAACATTAACTGACAAATTCAAAGAGCATTAGCGTAAACATAACAATAACTGACAAATTCAAAGAGCATTAGTGTAAACATGACAATAACTGAAAAAATCAAAGAGCATTAGTGTAAACATAACATTAACTGACTAAATCAAAGAGCATCAGTGTAAACAAAACATTAACTGACAAATTCAAAGAGCATTAGTGTAAACATGACAATAACTGGCAAAATCAAAGAGCATTAGTGTAAACATGACAATAACTGACAAAATCTACAAATCCTACAAGACTATGACAAGAGGTGAAACATTTGTAGCTGTACAGGCTTGCCAAAAAACGTTAACTTACTAAATTGCCTTCAAATCTGGAATCTCCTCTCTCTCCTTTTTTGATGTCAGCTCCCTAAGTGTAAAACATAAATGACAAATCACACTTTCAAATGATCGTTGTACTAGACAAACATGCACATAGCCCATTATATGTCCACCTGGATTCAGCCCATTTTCCACTAACCACAAACCCAGGTAGGCCCGGTAGGCCTCTTTCGCCCTTCAACCCTGCGACCCCAGGCACCCCGTCAGCCCCGCTCTCTCCTTTGGCCCCCTGCAGAAATGAGGACGAGCATGAGGTGGAACGCTCTGAGGAACCTGGTTGATGTCACAGTGCAAGAACCATAATGTAGCTCACCCTATCCCCGTCCACTCCAGGGGTCCCTGACTCCCCCTGTTGACATGAGAGAGGTGGGTCAGCGTGTTTGCCTGTTGTCCTGACAGGAACCAAAGCCAGTGCCAGAAGGTTTTATCGTGTATACAGTGCATACGGTGCCTTGCAAAAGTATTCAAAATACCGACCAACTTGTTAATGATTTAATGATGGTATATTGAAATGTATTTCTGTTTGATATTTTATTTTAAATCACTGATACTTAAAATTGCTAGACACTGGTGATGTTGGATTTTCGTTGGAAAAAGAAAAATTAAAGAAGTTGTTTGCGTAGGTATTCACACTCCACTCATTGATATTTGGTTCTAGATCAACCATTCCCTGCAATAACAGATATTTAACTTATAAGTAAGTAGCTTTGCTCACACTGGTGAACTGAATCTGGTTCTTTAGCAATATTTCTTTCTAACATTTTGACAAAATCCCCAGGCCCTGTTCATGATGCTGCCACCACCATACTTCACTGTAGTGATGGTGTGTGTTAAGGCATGGGCAGTGTTTACAGCACACATAGCAATCTCATCTCCGCCAGGACACTGGACACGGAGAGTCAAGGCATTCTTTGCCAGTTTGGACTAGTTATTATAGTAAATCCTAATGTAGGCTACAATGACAAATCTCGACTCTAGAATACAATATATTCCACCGTTGAGGATGAGAATTACACCCACAAGTGCTGAGCACTATAGATTAGCAGTCCATCGGCCTAACCACATGGCCACCTCGTCATGTACAACTCTCACCTTTGGCCCCTGGCTTCCTGGATGTCCCGGTGGGCCTGGTGGACCCTGTAAAGAAACGTAAGGTAAATAAGGAATATAAAACCTCATTCTTTAAAATAAACTGTTATATATAATGTAAACTTAAAAAAAAAAACGTTATAAAGAATGTAAAGTAGATAAGGAATGCAAGACCTCACACTGTAAAATAAACCGTTATAAGGAAAGTTATGTAGATAAGGTATGCAAGACCTCATACTGTAAAATATTATTTTATATACAATGCACAACTTGAAAAGATTGATGCCGTGACAGATACTTTTAAAATAAATCAAAAGGAAAGATCTGAATTAGTATGATTGTACTATAATGCAGAATTGTAAAGAACCCCAATTTCGAACTAACCTGAACGATTTGGCCAAAACCAACGTCATAGGGGCTTACAGTAGCCTTCTCTCCCAGTAAGCACTGCAGAGGGAGACAGAGGGGAAAAACACAATATGGATGAAGAGATATACAAGTAGAAGCCTCATGGATGCACATCCTATTTCTTTCTTCACAGAAGATGACCTTCTCGGAAAGAAGGTCATCAGCAGCTCCTCACCATGTCTCCCTTGGGCCCAGCGCCTCCAGTTTCTCCTTTGTCCCCCTGGGAGAGAGCGTGATTACACACAGTGGAACCTCAACATATACAGTGCATTGCCGGCGTCTAACGTCCCAAGGGTCAACTGGCGTGAGTGGATGCATATAATGACAATGCCTGGTCTTTACCTTGGCCCCGGGCAGCCCATCCAAGCCACTCCAGCCCGCGTTACCCGCTGGGCCCTGCTCCCCCTGTGTCCAAAACATGGAAATACAGTGAAACAAGAAAAGAGAAACGAAAGAAGGAACGGGAAGATATGATGATATGACTTTGCACCTTGATTCCCGGCGGTCCCTGGGGTCCAGGCATACCATGTTGTCCACCCTCACCCTGTAAGATGATATATTATCAGGACACGAAGTACTGAAAAGCATTAAGTATTGATGGGCTGCGTGGGTTCTGAGCACAGCCGCAGTGCCACGTGCGGAAGTGGGTCTGCATTATGAACTGTGTTTCACCTGTGGCCCGGGAACACCCATCGGTCCCTGTGTAAAGAGGACATGATCTCAGCATGTGATTATAATAACAATAGCTCCGTAACATGTGGAACGTAGATATCTACCTGCGGTCCATCGGTTCCATCTCGACCAGGGGAACCCTGTGAAGGGAGGTCACAGTCAATAATGTTGTTTTGGTTAATGTCTGATGAACGACTAACATGGAAAATGTGAATACGTTTTTATCCATCCACAAGATGGCACTTTTTCATACAAAGGTAACAACGATATTTCACTGTTTGGGATGTTTCTGTTTGCCAGTGAGATGGTATTAAAGCTGATAAAATATAACACACAATAAAGCAATGTAAAACATAAATAGCAATGTTATTGTCAAGTGATAAATACTTCAATTACTTTCCTATAATTAGTCTGTCAGCAGTATAACAAAAATAAAAATGTCACACGTGCTCCAAGAATTAACCACCATGATATCAATGCGGAACTACACTGCTCAAAGAAATGAAGGAAACACTTAAATCACACATTAGGTCTCGATGAATAAAATGTATTAAGGATCAACATTTGTACGGTACATTGTGTGTTAAGAACAAAGCAACATAAAAACGGTCAATGGAAACCAAAATCGCCAACCGACTGAGGGCTGGATTTAAACTCACAGCATGCTACCAGTAGTGACACGGACACTACTGGTAGAGAAGAATCATTCAGGAAGGATAAGGTGAGAGCAATTGTCTTTGGCCACCACCTGCACAACCATTCCCTTTTTGGAGGTTGTCTTGCTGTTGCCTCTGTTGTCACTTTCATTTGCGCCAAAACAGCTGACACAATCGCTTATGCTTCCTGACTTAAGTTCAATTTCCTCTGTGTTATACTGTGATGATTACGTGTTCCGTAAATTTTTTGGAGCAGTGTAGTTGCCAGAAATATGTATTTTGTTACAGGCATATTGTGCATGTTATGTATTTATTTGTTGGCTCATAAGATAGCCTTTCACTATTGGTCCACAGCTCCTTTAAAAAGCTTGTTACAAATAAAATGTTACGATTTTAGAGGAAGACATGACAGACCCACCACTAATCACTCTCCTCTAGCTCCTGACAATACGGCTTTGGTCTGCTAAGATAAACGTAATTAAAAAGCAAGACAATAAGAGGAAACATCTTCACCACTTGTTGAGCCAAAAACATCTGCTGTCAATATGTAGAGCGTGATTATTGGTTTGTCTCATCTGCATTGGCTGAAAGTCACACCATTTTTTATTCAATAGGAAAGACAAATAAATAGCGTGAACGCAAAGACTTGGTTGGCTTGTGCACAGAACAACTCTCCATTTTGCTGATTAAGTTCCTCCCAAACCACCCAAAGCAACAGATACTCAGCTGATTGTGTGTAATTATATCTCCTATAAGGC
The DNA here is from genome assembly GCA_016801125.1 of Novumbra hubbsi. Classification (NCBI taxonomy): domain Eukaryota; kingdom Metazoa; phylum Chordata; class Actinopteri; order Esociformes; family Umbridae; genus Novumbra; species Novumbra hubbsi. Next base: position 33,561 of record JACXGK010003371.1, on the reverse strand, counting down.
TAGTAGTGATGTCAAACTAAAATTACCCCATGCATCTTTTTACAATGGAAAACCCCCCTTGAAGGCAGGATGAAACGTAATTAGGAACCAGGCTCTGAGAGGTGGACTGTTACTATTCTGGCTGCTGATTGCAATAACATTGATGTGAGGAGGTGGGAGATGCTTACCTGCTCCCCAGGTTGACCTCCGGGCCCATCCCTTCCGGTATTCCCAGGTGGCCCCCTGGGACCTGGTGATCCAGGAGGCCCTGGGAGGCCAGCCTGACCCTGGTCCCCCTATGTGGACAGAAAGGGAGCAGTACAAGATTGTTCAACAATATTAGCAATCCTAAATTGTAGCAGAACACTCTCCAGAAAGGAGTGACGGGACTCTTTTCTGGTCACTTTTCAAGTGTCTGCTGTTTGCTGCCAACCATCCAAGCCTAATTCCAGCTATGCATAACATTCACTATAGACTGTAGACACTATAGACAAAAGACAGGATAACTGACGTGGTTGCATTTGAACCAGGAAATTTAACACATTTTATCATAAATACTATCAAGCAATGAAGGACCAATTAAAGTCCAATTACAGCTGTTCACAACTCACTTTCCAAAGACCTGTAATTTCTTCCCCAACTTTTGGACTTCGGAACGAGGCAGGAAGGAAAGTGGCAGAGGGACAAACAGGGGGGTGATTCATGAATCCCTCCGTACGTGTGTTAGATGTAGACAGGCAAAGGCAACTAGAGAGGAGAAGGCCAGGTTCAAGGGGACGTACAGAGAAAGGAAGGACTCAGGACTCAGAAGAGCCCCGAGACCAGTGCTACCTTCAGCAGGCGTTTCTGAAAAGTGTGCTGGCCGCTGGAGAGAAAGCCGTGGTCGAAACGCGAGAAGATCATCTGACCCCAGAGAGAGACACAGAAAGAAAAACAGACACGGAAAGCGATGTAAGAGCGAGAGCTACGGTCGACGGGAGGCGCCGGGACGTCAACGGCTAGCATTCTCTGGCTTTAGGACGAGACGAGAGGAAAGACGGACAACGACGGGAGTGGCTGGAGACTCGGAGGAGCCGGTTGGAAGGGATAGACGACGGGTACAAACCTTGACGGTGAGAATCTGATTACTGAGCAGACCAGCGGAGCCCACGAGTGCAGGGGGACCCTGGGGTGTGGTCCAGACGGCGTCGGGAAGAAACAGCAAGGATGGAGTACAGAGGAGGGGGTTGATGAGTGACGAGGGGGAGAGACAACCGAGGGAGGTGGAATTTTGGTTATTGATCCATCTCTGAGTGAGCACATGTGTCTTGGCACCGTTCCGGCCAGTCAACCGCAAGGGAGTACAAAGACAATAGCTATTTCATCTGGTCCAAAGCCACAAACAATTGCGGTCTCGTTTTCTAAAGCCTCCGGAACGTTTCTGTACATGAATGGGAACCATCCACTGTGAGATTCATTCAGTCTGGTCCACAACGTTTATGTTCTCCCTGGTAACTCACTACCCTTGGATTCTTCTGAAGCTTTCTCCATTTTTTTTTACTAAATCAGTCGGAATCTGAAATGTCTATCTAGATTAAAATGAAAGATTCATTTGTGTCCTCTGAAGCATGTCCTGCCAAGTCTTTTGAGGTTGCATTAACCCAACCTCCCACAAGGAGTTTCTAGCTAGCAACTTTGTCCCAACGTCAACCCGACCAGCCCTAGATGCTACTGAGCCAGTTGGAACTGGCATTGTCTGAATGCTGCGACCAGGATTTTAAGTCCCGGTAGCAATGATGCATCTGTATTGCGTACAGTGACTTTCCCAAAATAATATCTTTGAAAGGTGTGAAGGGGGCCCACAAGCCAAAACTAGCCTAGGGCATCCAAAACAGCTAGTGCCAGCCCTGTATGTGAGCATGTCCTCTTCTCTTGACCCTGACTGACTGGATGAAAGGATTAAAACTAGTCAGCCCTGAAGACCCACTTATCCATCTGCACTGTATGCCCTGCCAGAAGGTTACTCTGCTCCAAGAGACTCTTCACTTCCAAGGTCAGAGGAGAAAATACCACTCAGCTCCAAACGGCTTTACTAGAATACATCTAGTGTCAGGTACTCAGGCCAACTTGCTGTTCACACAGAGATTCACACATGTTACTAATTCTTCTTCCCAGTTAAAATGTTCAGCTCATTGATATTGCAACTAAGGCAAGGAATTAAACAGAGATTCTCACAAGGGGTTGGTAATTAAGAAGTCAAAGGAATCCACATTTCACATGCTCAGGCAGTGGTTCAATCAATCAACACATGTTTCTGAGAGAAATCAAAGACACAACCCTCAGCAGAGAGATTTGCAGCTGTACAACTTACTGCACCTCACAGCTGTGTTGACTACATTAAAGTGCATTCTTAAAGAGCAATAACAATATGTTTTTGACAACCAGCAACCAGGTCTTACTTTCGTGAACCCGACTAGTGCTCAGTGAACCACATAACGCACTTAATTTAATGAAATACAACAACAAGTCAATACTAGTTTAAAGGGCCAGCCCAGAGAACCTGTTTCTAATAGGAATCTGTTCATTTGTGGGTTACAGGTTACTAGGGTCGACTGATGGGGTTGCATCAGGGCAGATGTTAGGTCAGGCATCCGTTTCTTCAGGATTCCTGATTCGACGTGACCTATATTTCTCCCTCCACCGTGTAGACGGTGAGGTGCTAGTGCAGGTGCATTAGCACTGTATTTGTCCTGAGAGAGTGGAGCATGTCAAATCTGAGGTCTTTTTGAAGGGTTTTTGAAAGATATTCTGAAATATTCTATCTTACCCTGGGTCCAATATCTCCCTGGTCACCCTAAAGAGAAAAGTAAGAACATAAATATTTGAAAATTAGAACAACATATGGGTTGATTTAATATTTCTTAGGATCCCAATGAGCTGGTCCTCAGAATGGACTCTCTGGAGTCCAAACAAGAAACAAAACACAACCAACAATGTAAAAAGTGAATGTTTTCAGACCCTATCACTTTTTCCACCCTTCCGTACAACCCTGTTTCCAAAGAACATTGTAAGGTGACATGTAAATGAAAACGGAATGTGACGATGTGTCATTGCATTCTGTTTTAATTAACACTATGCAGAGTCCCTTCTTTTGTTGGAAAGGGGTTTGTACAATTACCTTCAATGGGTGTCACGTACCCGCTTTGGCTGGGTCACAAACAAAACATTCAGAGACCTGTCCCAAAGACTCCAGCTTTGCCTTGGCTGTGTGCTTTACTCTCTTCATCAGGATCTATCTGTTCCCGTGGTACCTTGTCTTCAGTAGACGTAGTGTTTGACATTCAGGCCTGATGTTCACTCTTTTTCCTCAAGCTGTGAGAGTCTATTAGGCAGCATGACCTATGCCTTTACTCAGGAGTGTCATGACCTAAGCCTTTACTCAGGAGTGTCATGACCTAAGCCTTTACTCAGGAATATCATGACCTAGGCCTTTACTCAGGAGTGTCATGCATCTAACCACTCAAGGCCTGGTTGTCCTTCTGGCATGTTCTCCCAATTCTGCTGAGAAACTCTCCCCAATCCCCTTTCCAGTTACTGTACTTATTTTGGCCGGACATCCAGCACCAGGAAGATTCATGATGGTTCCAATTTCCTCCATTTAATAATGAGGAAATTGTCCTTTTAGAAACGTTCAATGCAATTACATCTCTGATATATGTGGAGTTTTTTAGACTTCATGGCTTGGCTTTTGCTCTGACATGAGCTGTGAGGGGGTGGGACCTTATATAGGCAGACATGTGCTTTTCCAATCACATCTAATTCATTACATGTGCCACAGTTGGGAAATAAATAGGGACAAACTTCTAAAAACGTGTTTTTGACTTGCAAAGATTAATTGCAAAAAAACAAATATGCAATGAATTCTTAATTTATTTGTTAAAATTAACTTGTTTGATAAAATGTGGAGAAAGTGAAATTGTCTGAATACTTTGCGAAGGCACTGTACATTATGGGATGGATTTGATGACCCAGGTTAAGCCTAATCATGCACATAGAATACATTTCAGATGTAAACATTTTTATAATACATGTGAAGACTTTTCAGATGTGTAGATTTTTACTCATAGCTCAGTCAGAAGACTTGAGTTTTATTCGTTAATATGAATTTAGCAACAAATAAATTAAATAACAATGATTCTGTAGAGCTAAGTGTACAATCCAAAATGTGTTCCAGCAGTCTAAGCGTCTGCCACCAGTTTAAATGTACCAGCACAGTACAGCCTAATGAGATAGCAGCAAAAACACCCCTCTATCTTTCCCCACTGAATATATCTGCCCAAAAACATATGTAAAAACATCTCTCATACCTTGTCTCCTTTCAGCCCAGGCAATCCCTGAAAATGAGATGGAAAACATATATATAATTATGAAAAATAATAGCCTGAGGGCATTAGAGACAACACATTTATGTTCACAGAACTTGAACCCTAAAATGTTCCACCCTGAACGGGAGGGAGGTAGGAGTTGAGCATTTCTTTGTGCATTATACTGAAAATAATCTCCTAATTGCAATTAATTTGTAATTATGTATCTGCGTAAAGCCTTTATTTGTCAGTTTAGATTGCGACAAAGGATTACTCTTAAAAAGTGAGCTTTCTGAGTGATGGACACAGATGGTTTACAATTCTCACAGTTGGAGTGGGTTTTATAGCCTATGCCTATATATTGATTCCTCTGTATAAATATCCACTACAGATCAACAAATAATTTCACCAGGGAATGCATTCCGTTTAAGATGTTTTAGCTTATCTGGCAAGACCTAACAATAAACACACTTGAACATTGTGTTGTACAGCCATTAGGACAATGTAATCAGATCTTCTGAGAAGAAAATGGTACTCAACCAACAACACAGGCTAAAGTACCACATATGAAAACATTTACTTGTATTTTCCCTGGTAAGTATGACTGACAACACATTCTCATACACATCTTAGATTGCTGAAGCAATTAGGGTTAAACTGCTTTGCTTAATTGTCAGAGCAACAGATTGGTCCCCTTGCCGGCTCAAAGATTCGTTCTTTTACAGAGGACCACTTTAATGAAAACAAAACCTTTTCATTATCGTGTGTGACATTGCTTCCATCACTCCTCCTGTACAGCTGTGGCCTCTATAAATACAGGCATCTGCAGAAGGTCTGCCTGCCTTCGGGGGTTTATTTAACGTACAGATGGTTGGAATGGAAGGCCACTCAAGGCCGTGGCGCTGCTTTATCAAGGTGAATCAAAGTTCAGAGCATCAGACGTCTCCTGTAACCAGAGGGTGCTTTATAATACCGCCCTATCAAGTGGGTTTTAGCATTCACACATTTCTGCTACTTCACAGGTCTGCATGGGCTTACTGGAACCCTGGGTGTTTCATCCTCCAAACCCAGGCATTTAAGAGAGGAAGACAGAAATATTCCAAAATTATATTAAATAGGATACATACCTGGCTTCCTATTGGGCCAGGAGCCCCCTGTGGAAGATGTATATTTCACAGAATCATTCATTTATAGCTAGGCACAGTACACACAACACAAGACATATAACAAATGAAGTAGGACACTAAAAGATTTGCCTGTTAAGCACTTTCAAATGTGCAATATATAGTGTCGTCTGAGGTATTCTAAACCTCCATGTTCTATCCCCTCCACCGAGATAGATCTGGGGAAGGTAATGAAAGAATTCCCAAAGAGTGCAGACAAAACAGAAGATGTTTGAGACTTTTCCTTAAGGTAGACATCCGCCAAAAGTAGTAACCAGGGAAGAACGTCTTGGTCAAAGAGGTGACTAAGAAACCAATGTCCACTCTGACAGAACTTCAAAGTTCCTCAGCAGAGATTGGTGAACTTGTCTGAAGGACAACCAGCTATGCTGAACTCCATAAATCAGGCCTATGATGTGTAATTATATTTTTGAGTAAAAGGCATATGGAATGCAACCTGATCAATAGGAAAAAGATGATCTGAAGAGAACAAATCTACAACACAACCAAATGTAGAAAATTTAAGGGGTCTGAATACTTTCCAAAGGAACAATAAATATGTCATGATTGGATTTAGTACACAGTGTTCTTAGGGTTCTAATTCCATTTTTGCCCGTTTGTCTGTGTTCGATATAGACAGAATTTGACACATTATGAAAACTAAATATTCATGGTAATCAAACAAACATATAATTGGACAGAGGTACAGTGTTTAAAGAGCAGTGTGAGCTGAGGAAAACACCAACACTGAATCACAACATCAAGCTGATGGACATTGGTACTTACAGGCTTCCCATCCATTCCCAGAGGGCCCTGGAATACAAAAGAGAATACATATGATATCATCAAGAAAACATAATATAGTTAGTTATAGCATTTGAATAGACTTTAGGGATATTCACTCAGAGAATAAATACTATACCACAGACATTCTATCATAAAGAATACATAATATGTTTAAAAACAGTCTAGTTTTTTTATCGAGGTATGAACTGAATTCATTCATCCATACCACTTACTGTTTTGGTTGTCATGCACCATAGCACCAAAGAAAATTCCTTGTATGTGCAAATATACTTGGCAATAAGTTTGTTCTGATTCTCATTCTATCGTCTGTACGGCCAAGCACTGATGTGCTGTGGGTTGCTGTCCAGTGCTGCACGAGGATTGAAATGCTCTGGAGAGTCATTCTAAAGAACTTTCACAGCCTGTGAAGTGATGAATTCAGATGGATTCCCAACAACAGAGAGACCCATCAATGGTTCAAGGGAAGGGTGTTTGGAGGGGGGGGGTTGTCAGTCTAACTGGGCCCGGATGTGGTTCGGCCCTGAGCACAGAGCTTGGACCCATGTCAATATTTTTACAGCTGCATCTCCACAGGGGTGTGCATTTCTTCGTTGTTCTAGACGTATGAAGTATGTGGTCTGGCAACACATGCAGCCTTGTCTTGCATATGCTAGTGTCCAAAATCACGTTGTTTGATTTCAGGTTTCAGGAAGGCAGGTTGTTTCCCTCAGCAGGGAAAAAACTGACTTGTCAATGTATATATGGTTAAATGCTGTGTTTTATTCGACAGGAATGCGTGAATGATAAAGATTTTGCTAAAAGAGAACAAAGTTGGATTTAAACCCATATAGGCAGCATCTTAGACAACTGGTTCACTCCAGGTCTCTAGACCCATATAGACCACTGGCCCACTCCAGGTCTCTAGACCCATATAGACCACTGGCCCACTTCAGGTCTCTAGACCCATATAGACCACTGGCCCACACCAGGTCTCTAGACCCATATAGACCACTGGCCCACTTCAGGTCTCTAGACCCACATAGACCACTGGCCCACTCCAGGTCTCTAGACCCATATAGGCCATTGGCCCACTTCAGATCTCTAGACCCATATAGACCACTGGAACACTCAGGTCTCTAGACCCATATAGACCACTGGACCACTCCAGATCTCTAGACCCATATAGACCACTGGACCACTCAGGTCTCTAGACCCATATAGACCACTGGACCACTCCAGATCTCTACACGTAGAGCGCTTTTGCTGATAAATCCAGTAGATGGCGCCCTTTTCTTCTAAGATAGAGGTAGAGGTGATGCAAAATACACTATATGGACAAAAGTATGTGGGACACCTACAGGAGCTTGTATGACATCCCATTCTGAATCCATTGGCCTTAATGTTGAGTTGGTACCCACTTTGCAGATATAACAGCTTCCACTGTTCTGGGAAGGCTTTCTATATGATTTTAGTGTGTGTCTGTTGGAACGTTTGCCCATTGTTCCAGAAGAGCATTTGTGAGGTCAGACACTGATGTTGGAGGAGAAGGCCTGGCTCCATTCTAGTTCATCCCAAAGGTGTTTAGATAGGGTTTAGATCAGGGCTCTGTGACGGCCAGTCAAGTTCTTTCACACAAAACTTATCCAACCATGCTTTTATGGACCTTCCTTTGTGCACTGGGGCACAGTCATGCTGGACCAGAAAAGGGCCTTCCCCAAACTGTCCCCACACAGTTGGAAGCATAGAATTTTCTAAAATGTCCTGGTAAGATGAGGCATTAACATTTCCCTTCAGTGGAACTAAGGGGCCTAGGCCAACCTTAGAAAAACAACCTCATAGCATTATCCCTCCTCCTCCAAACTTTACAGTTGGCACAACGCAGTCAGGTAGGAAAACGTTATCCTGGCATTCGCCAAACCCATTAGAATTAGAGGGGCATTTACCGGATAACCATTCTGTCCAGGCGTTCCCTGTTTGGGAAAGTAAAGAGAATAGAACTAAGGATTAGGATTACAAATCAGGATTGGTTTAAACAATCCTTCTATGACAGACTTGAATGCTGCAATGCATAAAAACATTGCCTGTGACACCAAAAGAACAAATACATTTACCTGTCTATGTGCAAAGTGTGCATTCACTTACCTTATTTAAAGCACAGCCCACAAAATTAGTGAGGACCACATTTATACTTACACACATCTACTAAAATCTGAAAATGTTACTTACGGGAGATCCTGAAAGAAAACCAGAAGGACAGAAAATTACAGTTAGTGCAAATGATCTTCACAAAGGTAATACATGTTCTAACAAGGAGCTGTAAGGAAAGTCTTTTGGAGGTTGATTGTTAGACCAAACTTCTCCCAACAAAACCTGCATTACATCTCACTCCTTCACTTCATTAAGGAACTTGACTACTGGGTCTTCGCCAAAACAAAGTTCCCAAGCTGCTTTTGCTCATCTTGTCATTACAATCAACAGCCACCATGACGACGTAAATTGTTGGATTACACGAGCTTTTCCCCTTTGTTCTTTGTTCTGTTCGCCTGTGAGAACACAGACACACACGTGTTGCGCCACAATGAGGATATTCAAGGGTGTGTAACTGTGACGGTCTCCATTCAAGGGTGTGTAACTGTGACCGTCTCCTTCAGACGTGATTAGGGACAGAGACTTGTGGGGGTGCTGTTGGGGTCCGTTCCAACTTGTCAGGAGTCAGGATCACTAGATCGAGGATGCTGTGGTAGCTACAGCATCTTGAGACCAGACATAGATGGAAGTACCCATAGAGAGCCAAGGTTAACATATAACCAGTTTTAGCATTGAAAATGACTGAAACGCTTTTGTCTTCTTAGGGGCTAACTAACTCTCATTAAGTGTATGCATCATGCATGGTGACAAAATTACTGGCAAACATAAAAGTGGTTAAAACTACACAAATAAACAATGTTGTATTTGCAAACTCTTTTTGTATTAACAGGGAGTGAATACGTTTTGTTCAATGAATATCTGCAAAGTATTTGTGATTAAATGAAGCTTTTTTTTTTCTTTTTTTTCCCTTTAGCTTTTAAAAGAAGCTTTTAGGACTTTAGTTAAGGCTTAGTAGTTTCCCGTGAGTTGTGCTTGATCCTGCCATTAGAATGAACTTAGTGCCATACTGTGTTCAGTATAATAAGTCCACTGGCTTTTCACTCTCACTTATTCTCCATTTCTCTCTCTCCATTTCTCTCTCTCCATTTCTCTCTCTCCATTCCTCTCTCTCCATGTCTCTCTCTCCATTCCTCTCTCTTTCTGAATAACGATGCTCTTATGAGATTTGCTATGGCTAATGGTATGTGACACTGTGACACAAGGCAGCTCATGGATGGTCCTGTACAGCATCACTCCAGCATGTAGGAAGATAATAATCTGTTGTGGGACTGAGGACAGACAGCTCATGGTCTTCTGTGGGGATGTTGTTTGTAATGTGCTTGACCCGGAGAAGACTAACAGATGTTATGTCATCACCTACTGGGGATCCGAAAACATATCAAAATTTACGACAAGAGATGAAGAGATCCAAAAAGAAAGACATAAACATAAAGAGGCTACAAAAGCAGTGAAGCCCTAAAAAAAATATATATCCAAAAAGAATGAGATCAAAAAAGAAAACAGAGACAGAAACGGCTCCAGATATTAATGAAAATCCTGTCTGGGCAGGAAGAACCCTTTGGGGTCAGAGAGTGGAGAGTCAGGTGAGCAGACAGGAGACACGAGGTGGTTTTTCATGGTGACTTTGTTCGGTTGAGGCTCCGGTACAACCAGGGGTCTAACCTACCTCCCCACAACGCAGCCGTCAGTCTTCATCCAGATAATATCAGACTACTACTGTATCCTTTCCACCCCCACTAACCGCTCTACAACCAGGCTAAAATAACAGGTAGGGACTGGAGGCCAGATATAAGCAGGGCCGTTACGTGTGAATGAACTAATGGGATGAGATGGGACCAGGGCCGGTTCTAGGAATTAGCAACATTAGCGGTCGCTTAGTGTCCCCTACCACTAGGGGGCCCCAAATTCTAGGAGAGAGGGGGCCTTAAATAGAATTTTACTCAGGGCCCCCAAAAGGCTAAAGCAGGCATCGGATGGGACAGGAAACCGTTTGCACATCACCAGGACGGGAGCCAATCAGAGCCCTGTGAGACGTGTGACGCTTGCATCATGAAGGAGCTCTGACTCTGGTCCCAATTTTGGCCCCAGGTGGGGTCTTGTCTAATGATCCATAATACGGATTTCTGTATTTTTGGGATATGATGCCATCTAGATCAGTGGTTCTCCACTGGTGGATCTGCGACGCACCAAACCATTTTTTTATTATCAGGTCCCAATTTCGTGAGCCCAATTAGTGATTAATGGCCATGCCTTGTTGTGACAACTCCCTCCTGAGAGGAAGGGTCACCTACCCCTACTGTGCTGAGGCCATTAGCAGCGTACTTTCAGAATGCCATAATCAAGACTCAACCCCCTAATCTACTGATATAATTGAACGGCAAAACAGTCATTTAGACAGCTGATGAATTCAACAATTAGAGTACTATTAATATAGAGATACATGTGTAAGGAGTCCAGTTGTGCTAATTTGTCTTGTATTGAACATGTTTGTTCAACACTGTTATCAGCAACATAGCATTATGGTCAATGGAAAAGGTGGGCCATTTGAGTAATATATTAATATTACTAATAGCTATATAGTTGCTGTAGTCATCAGTCATTAATTGTTTGACATAAGGCGCTTTGATTTATAAAACTGTAATATGGTAGGCAGTGTTTTTATAGCGATAAACCGTCCATAGGGAATTGTCATTTACAAGCGACATTAATTCTTGGATTTTTGTGATTGATTATTAGGATAAATAAGCATTAGGAAAAGGCAGTGCTAAAACGAGGCCGTTTTTTAAAATCATTTTAAAATGACGATAAATGGTTTCCACTATGTTCCAAAAATGTCCTTTGCAGACTATTTAAAGAGTTAATGGCATTTATAAAACTACAAACTATTGCAGGATCAAATGAATTCAGGGTAACCGAAAAAGAAACCTAAGAAAAAAACGGTAAAATAGACAAATAGGAAAAGACATCCTTCTACGGCCAATAACAACATTGTATGGTGACAGATACTGATTCCACAAAGACAGACCAAAATGGAAACAGAAATATGCATTTGGTCTTAATTTAATATTTAAGTTGTTATGGCATGAGGGTTAAGGTTCCAAAATCCAATTTAAAGAAGCCGAATTGTAGAAATAAATATATTGATAAACGTGGGGCTTTTGAGGCTACTGATAAGCCTTATAAAGGCTCTAGCAACTAGAAACTTCCTCTCCCTCCCATCAACAGAAAGTGACATCATAGCGGATCTCCTTTCCATGTTTTTCTAATATTTCAACTCCTCGTTACATTACTGGTGCCCAGGGGGACAGTTAGTAAGCTTCCCTTAAAAGCCTGTCGATGCACAGCTTGCTAATGAATGACCTGCAAATTCTGGTTAATGACGCTGTGATCAGGCCCTGCACACATCTGCCATATTTCATATCTGTAGAAAAAGAAAGCCGGTCAACATGGCCACAATTCAATGTCGAAGCACATTCCAGGCCACTAAGGGGAGAGGTGATAAGAACCCAATTTCAGTGAGGGATAGACCCCTTTTGTTTAACATGGCACAGCAGCTCCTGTGAATCCGCCACCCATGGCTGAAAGGGTTTGGAGTATACAAAGGTCTGTGTATAATTATTCCAGAGAATGGATAAAACAGAAAGAGTGAGTATGTCAAGGCCAGAGATGCTGTCGAGGTGAAAAGCCATTAATAAGAAACTAGCAGCTGCAGACCGTCAAACCTCCCTTCTCCTTCAAACAGAGTCGTTAGGGAGAGATGGTGTAGTTCACTCTTCCCCCGGACTCTTTACCACACTCAACCACATGGCTTTAAAAATATACACTGAGGAAGGTAACGGACTAAGGAAGGTATCACACTGAAAAATGTAACACACTGAGGAAGGTAACAGACTGAGGAAGTTAACACTCTAAGTAAGGTAACGGACTGAGGAAGGTAACACACGGAAAAATTTAACACACTGAGGAAGGTAACAGATTGAGGAAGGTAACACTCTAAGGAAGGTAACAGACTGAGGAAGGAAACAAACTGAGAAATGTAACAGACTGAAGAAGGTCACACTGAGAAATGTAACAGACTGAGGAAGGTAACAGACTGAGGAAGGTAACACTCTAAGGAAGGTAACAGACTGAGGAAGGTAACACACTGAGAAATGTAACACACTAAGGAAGGTAACAGACTGAGGGGACGGACAAAATAAATCAGTTACCGGGGTCGCCTCGTCTTCCCATTCTTCCTCGTTTTCCCGGAGGCCCTAGAAGGAGGGAGAGAGAGGTAGTCAGGTTATTTAGCCAGTTTGTTAGCTTGCCCGTGTTGCATATGGCTGGCATGTCTTTCCTGCCAACAACTAGGCTTTTTAAGGGTTTCAGCACAATGGCTTGGAGTTTTCTTTAAAACACCTACGTCCTCTGGGATGTAGTTATGGATCTTCCATGAAGTAGTAGCAATGCTTTTTTTTACCAATTACATTGAAAAAATCAGTCCACTACTGATCAATTCCTTTTAACATGGGCTGGGCGTAGGACACAAATTCCTATAAAACAGGCAAAGATATTTGGATGTTCAAAACCTGGTTCACAACAGAAGCCAGAATGAACAGATGAACAAAACGATGGCATGTTAGAGGTGGTGTTTTTGTCTCCTAACATGTTTGAAACCGAGTGGAAAACCATGGCACGCCTGCTGTAGTATGTCAGTGTTGCTAAGATACGTTTGGAGGCTGCATGTCTCATAGTGAGAATACCAATGATGTCAGAGGGGTTGTTGGATCTAACGATGTATAATAAACCTTGAGGGTGGCATTGTTGGGTACACTGCTAAATCTTTAGTTATCATAATTTTTCGGCTTTATTTGAGAGGTAATTGTGGAAAGAGCTTTTTGCAGAATAATCCCTGAATTGAATCAAAACCAGGGCTATCAAGTACACATATACCGAAAGCAGCGGCCTAAAATACTGGACCAAACGAAGCCACTAAATGCTTTTTCAAAACCAGCAATAACATATAACTATTACTATTTCATAACTATTTCACTTGAAATGTAACATGTCCAAACTTTAGTTGTCATTAAAGCCTAAGGTTATGGCATCAAGAAACTGTCATGCATTCCATAGCAAGTAAGTTACTCAGGTCTGATATGATCCTTCTATTACAAGCATTTTGTTACGACCGGATGTGATAGTGTACATGACCTGCCAAGACGGATCCTATAACCCAGCCTCGACCGACCACCTACTGGCGACGGAGGGTATCTACGAGGCTGATAGACCTTGTCTATATCAGTGACTCGGCGTGAGAAAAACACCCTGTCTGTTTCCCATTCCTAGTCCGTCTCAGGGATCAGCGTGGACGCTTCCCCTGGCGTGTCCATCCTACAGATAAGAGGGGCGGGGAGAGGGTCATTCCTGAGAACCGGGACCGAGGAACAAGCACACGCTTGCACGTCTGCTTGGTGTTCCACATCTGCAGGAAGGCCAAAGCCAACATCACACACGAGCTGAACATCTGTCAACGGTCTGTCAACAGTGCTCAGCAACCTGCTCTAACAACGGTGAGGCACAGCCTCTCCTATACACCAGACCAATGTCCTGGATGAGATGAAAGCTTTGGAGATGCATGGATTTTATCAACTGATCTGGCTCGTAAGTTGGAATGCATGGGTCATAAAAGAGATGTTGGTTCTGTTCCGACTCCTCTCACCCTGGATGTGATTTGCTGGTAGTTGTGTGTAAGTATCCCTCTGGAAGCCCAGGCTAACACAGCTGGATGCCTCGTATCGTTATCCTCCATGTGGATCAGAGGCCGGCATCGCACAGTCCACTGAGAGGAAACAAGAACGTCCCACTCACACGTGCCAAAGCACAAAATACATTCAGCTTTCTTCCACTTTGATGCGATGGCCAAAGAGTCACAGTTAAACACAATGTGAGGTGTGAGAGCTAGAAACAAACTACTAGCAAAGTCTTAGAACATACTGCACAAGCATATTATTTCACCGCAGCACTTGTTCCAAAGGTTTGCAGCTCAAATTCAGTGGAAGCCTACACTTGACTTGAGTTCAGGTTAACATAGCAATGGAACAGTTCTTTGGAGAAAGTGCTTAGCTAAGTGCAACTTAGCATAACTAAGGAACAATTTGAATGACCATTTAAATGGTAAAATGATAATTTTATAAATAATTAATAATTTATTTAACAAATTCCACATGTTCAATTCGTATGCCTATTCACCCAAACAAAATCAATGTTCCAAGAAAAGAGAAAGGTCCAAGTTGATGAGGTTATCTAAGTCCTAATGCAGTTGTTCAAGTCTTGATGCAGTTATTCAACTCATGATGCTGTTGTCCAAGTCGTGATGCAGCAAAGCATCCCCAAACCCTAACAATGCCACAATCATGCTTGGCGTTTGATACGAGATTCTTAATGTGGACACAATGTTTGGCCTACACTAAAATAACAGAGCTCATATCACCCAAAACGTTCCACTTTTTTTCCAGATCTTTTGAAGATCCAGGAAGTGTTTGTCAAGACAGGCATTATGTTCTTCTAAGGAGCAGTGCTTTCTGTCTTGGTCCTGCCATATATTCCATTATCGTGTCTTTCTGATGGTGGGCATGTTACATTAACCTTGGGTGAGGCGAGAGGCCTGCAGACACATGGATGTTGTTGGTTTGGAGGTTGTTGACTGGGATGATTTCATGATTTGCTAGGGGTAAGATGCTGACTGGACAGCCACTCCTGGAGGGATTCAGTACAGTCCTAAAGTATTTTCTAATTGGACAAATGCCTCTGACTATGGTGACGTGGAGCTCCAGAGCCTTAGACATGCCTTAAAGACAGATTATGTACCAATCATTGATTGTGGCATAATGGGGCTTTGGAACTTGTGTGCAGACAATTTCAATCTGATGAGAAGGGCTGGTCTGATGATTTCAAGGTATTCAGACACATTAACCTAATAATCCCTTATTCTGGTTTGAAATTGTCATGTTGCCATCTAGGGACGGGCCCTCCTCTGGTCGCTTGGTGACCCGGCGTTCGACGTCGCCGGACTTCTAGTCTCCATCGTGTGTGTTTGTCCTGTTTTCCACATGTCCTGTGAATGCATCCCTCCCTGATTCCTAACAGGTGCTACCTGTTGACTGGGTATATAAGCCCTTGTGTGTCTAGTCTCTGTGTCCGTGATTGTTACATGTTTTATGTGAATCCCAGTCAGACGTACCCAGCACTGGCGTGCATCCATATCGTCTGTGAGTGTTTTGATTATTGTTTCGTGCTTCTAGCACGCTTTTGTTACCTCGTGTAGCGGACGCGAAGGTAGACCTGTACAAGGTAGAAATAAACAAAACCTTGCTACACACTTCTCTGCACCTTGGTCCTCCTATCTACATATCACAGAAATAAACACGGAGTAATACGTTCTCCACATGTTGCATGCTTGCACTGCCTACATCACCATACAAAGCAAACCAAATCGAGGTGTCATTTCTTTACCCAGACTCCCTCTGTGCAAAAGTGCAACAATGCAGAAACCCTGACAGTAGAAAAACACCTAATTAGCTTCATCGATTGAAATATATTGATCAGACCTTTTTAAATGCAGCATTAAAATAGTTTATATTACAAGGTAAGCAACATTTTAAAATATTTTGCATTAGGCCCAAGCAAAAAGCATCTATCATCATTCTTGCATTAAAACCACTGCATGCTGGAATGCTTAAGCGAATAGAGGGAGTTCTGATTATTTCCGTGGACATTAATTCAGCATGTGTTACGTGTTAGTTTGTTTAATTTGTAACACCACGGAAGGGCGAACGTTTTGCCGAGGGTGTGAAAGGGAAGAGGAAAAGCGGGAAAACTGGGGATCAAATTCAGACCAGACATACTATAGATTACTGGTACTTATACCCACCTTATGTTTAAAGTTTGAACGTTTTATTAGTTACACATTATAGCAGATGTTGTTGAGGGTGTAGAGAAAGGCTTAGGGCTTGGTTCTTAAACAATGGACATGAAGAAAGTCCACGTGAGTGCATTCCACAGTGATGGTGTGTATGTATATGCGTGATGGTGTGTTTGTGTGTGTGGACATGCAATGTATGAGCTTGTGTATTTGAGTATGTGAGAAAAAGAAACTACATGTCCATAGAAGTATTGTATGTTTGTTTGTATGGTGAGTGTGTATAAATTAGTATGACTGTGAACTATGCAAAGTATGCAGTCAGTGTTCGTTTAGTTTGTTCCATTTGACACCTTTAGAAGTTGCAACTTTCTCTCTCGTTGGCCCAATATATACAAAGAATAATTGACTAATTGTGAGTTGTGGTTTAAGATATTTTATTATACATCCCTAACATTCTCAAAACCTCTCTTGGGACTGAAGCGACACCAAGTGAGCATCTGTCTCTGATCCTGGTCCTGTCTAAAGGAACCACATATGAATAGAAATCTGAACGGTAAATCACATCTCAAGCATATTCGATTTTCCCGTGGGATATAAACTGAAGCCACATTTCTGTCCCCTTCAAAGAGATAACACAGTTGACAGCAGTGAACGGGATTTCACGACTCTATGTCTAGCAACAACAAACAAGATCAGCCACTTCAAAAATATCATTCATTCCTCCAAGATGATGTCTTAATTGCTATGTTATTCTACTTGCAATATTTGGTTTTCTGTAGAACAGAAGCTAAAGCACAACGTTTCTATTGTCCCTTCTAAGGTTCAAACAATCACCATGGTTTTTCCCCATACATTCAGCAACATATGCAGGTGATAGGGCTTCCAAATGTTGAGAAGGTACACACAACATTTAAATGCAATCACTGCAATCAAACATTTTCTGTAGCTGTCAATGAGACTTCTGCACCAGTTAACAGGTAGTTTGGCCCACTCTTCCTGAGCAAACGGCTCCAGCTGTTTCAGGTTTGATGGGTGCCTTCTCCAGACTCCTCTTTCCATAGTTGTTCGGTAGGATTCAGATCAGGACTTATAGAAGACCACTTCAGAAAAGTCCAATGTTTTGTTTTTTTACAATCATGTTGGAGGACCAATAACCTGCAACTGAGACAGAGCTTCCTGACACTAGGCTGTACATTTCTCTCCAGAATGTCTTGATAGTCTTGAGATTTCATTGTGCCCTGCACAGATTTGTGCCAGACGCAACTAAAACCCACAGAATGGTGTTCTTTTCTTTGAAAGCTTAATTTTGTCATCTTCGAACATAGAGCTGATGTGACTTGCCAAAAAGCTGTCCAAAGGACATTCTCCCAGAAGGATTGTGGCTTGTCAATATGCATTTAACCAGTCTGGCTTTTATATGTTTTTCTTGTAAAAGTGGAGTCCCAATGGGTCTTCTTCCATGGAGCCCACTTTCACTCAAAACGTGATGGGTGGTGCAATCAGAAACCATTTACACTGTCCTTCTGTTCAAACTGGGGTCGTCGTTTCTCTTGCAGCTGCACCCAGAGAGGTTGGCTACAGTTCCATGGGCCTTGAACTTCTCAATAATATTTGCAACTGTTGTCACAGGAACATCAAGTTGCTTGGATAAGGTATTGTAGCCTTTACCTGTACCATGCTTGTCTATTATTTTCTTTCTGATCACCTCAGACAACTCTCTCCTTTGCTGTCTCTGTTCCATGTTCAGTGTTGTGCACACAATGATACCAGCACAATGACTACTTTTCTCCATTTAAAAAGGCTGAATGACTGATTACAAGACTGTATACATGTGATACAAATTAAATAAACTAATTTGTTAAAATATCACTATAATCCAATTATTCATTATCTTTTCTAAGGGGGTACCACCAAATGTTTCCAGGCCATTTGTAGAATAACCAATAATTAATATTTTTTCACAGGTCCCTTGCTTTATTCTATGATGTACCAAAGGCATGCAAGTATGCATGATACAGTACATTTTAATTTCAGCACCGGAGGAATGAAGAATTATTTCAATGAGCTGTAAAGGTACCAACAAATTTGACCACGTCTGGTGTACTTAAGCTATATTCACATTCACTGATAACAAATATAAAAAAAAAAAATCCCTTCGGATAACGTTACATTGCTACCATTACCATCACAAAATATGACTAAAATTTGAATCTGGTGCACCAAAAGAGGTGCAAATGATTATACTTTGAGTTCCTTTGAAAGGTCCAGCTTGCATAATAATGAGAAACTTTGTCTGCTTTGGTCTTAACCATGTGGGAATGTGGTTACACATCAGGCCAAGAACAACAGACCCATACAAGGCCCTCAGAAAAATTATTATTGATGCCTTTGACTGTGGGAGGGGTTACCAAACCATTTCTTGCTATCCAATGTAGAATAAAACAAATTGAAAATTTCAGACAACTGGCAATCTACACAGGACAGATCGTCCCACCAAATTCAGCCAGACTGAAAGACGCTCATAGAAATCTCTAAGATCCCCAGGGATCTACAGGCGAACTCTTGCCAAAACAAATGTTGTGCATAAACTGTGAAACAGAGACTGCACAAACATGGCCAACATGGGAAGTCATGTAGGAAGAAGCGTCTGTGCCTCCTGGTTTGGGGCTGCTTTGCTGTCATTTAATCAATTGTAAATTAAACATTTTATTTTTATTTTTCACATGATTGTATTAAGGAATTCCCAGTGAATAGTCTGTGGTAGGAATGGAATGTGATTCAGGACAAATTTACAGTACGAATTCCAAATACTGTTATAATTTGCATGTTTTTACATGTATAATGCATGGATGAATTAAAACTCAAGGAGGTAGCTCACTGAGCTCAATAAAGAAGGCCTTGGCTGTGTGAGAGAGCTTGATAATAATTACTTAGAATATCCTATTGATGAAGACTGATTGCGTTACTTTAGACCAGGGGTCTCCAAACAGTTCCACGGAGGGCCGAGTGTCTGCAGGTTTTAGTTTTTTCCTGTAAATTGGTCCCAGGTTCAGACCTAAATAACCAGATGAGGGTAGACCTAACCAATCAGTGACATAATTAATCAATCAAGTACAAGGTGAGAGTGAAAACCTGCAGACACTCGGCCCTCCGTGGATCGGTTTGGAGACCCCTGCTTTAGACACATCTCTAATAAACATATTCTTCTGAGAAGCTTGTTTGTATTTGCATGGACATTGTATGTTAAATCGACATTTCCAGTCCAAGTCAGATTGTCAACACAGATCCAGCACAGAGCAACATAGGAAAAGTAACACACAGAGCATAACATAGACAAGGACTAATCTAGGCTTCTGACGCTTTAGCGTTATGCTTTTGAATAAAGAACATGGGATTTGGTATGTATCTTCAAGGTACTCTCCCCTAGTAAGATGGTAATTATGTTAGCAGAAGTAACCTAATGACAACATCTCAAAAGCCTGTTTAACATTGTCTGATTAAATGATTCAGCCATAGCACACAATGATTAGTCTAAAGCCCATGCTGATTTAATGAAGGGCCAAGTCATCAATCAATGTCAATCCAGACTAAAGCCTTAGATTCCCCCTGATTACCATTTGAATTAGTTCAATGAATGTTTCAGATATTTCTAATACAACAAGGCCATATCAAAACATTGAGTTGTCCAAATTATACACCATATGAACCATCTGAGAAATTAACACTATAAAGTGCACTCTGTAAAAATTCAGGATTGGCAACCGTGCCTTAAGCCTTGATTCTGGTGCCCGCTTTCTCCTTTCAGAAAACCTGATCCCTTGTTATGGCTTTAGAGGGACACACGTAAAAAACGGAGGGGAGGATAGCTTTTTACACACCATACTAAAAGAAAAGAGAGTGCAAAAGGGTTTTAGTTCAAACAAAGCTGTGCTACATCAAGGTGCGACTGTAAAACATTGTACATTTAGGCCTATCTGTAAAGCAAGGTTGTTTAAGAGGTGTCTGAGGTAGAGAATCAGTAAGCTTTCACTCCACACAATTTCATTAGACCACCTGTTTTGCATGACCGTTATTTAGGCTGAACATTTCTTCCCAAACATCTCCCAAACATCTCCTTAGTGTGCATGTATTTATGGATGGCCAGGTTTGTGGATGTTTGGATAAGGATGTGTGGTTTGTTTAACCAAGGTTACTAGACGAAAAGACATCTGACGTAAGCCTTTCTATGTCTTATCTAGGAATTAACAATGATGTGTGCATCTACCAAGGAGTCCAACATCCTCTAACACCTAATGACTTTCAGTACTTGGCCGGACCTCTGGTGCTTTTGAAACCTGCACTGCTCTTACCCAATGACCCCTACACCTCCTCAACCTCAGAATGTGGATTGGATTATTTACATGGGGAAAAGCTATAGTGCCTGAATAGATTTCCTTTCATATTTGATCTGTGGCTTTATAAGCAGTACAATATTTCCTGCTTGCCTCACAGGCTAATAAGCATTTTGGTCCTTGATTTAAGTATTTGAAATTAACATATTTACTGCGCAGCAAAAAAAAAAGAAAGAAGAAAATAGTTTTTTTTACTCTTCGTCTTCCACTAACAGGTTAAAACAATCCTGCCCACCTACCTGGGAGGTTGAATATAATACAAAATATCCCCTCAGCTCCTTGGCTCAATTACTGATTTTGCAGCTAGGTCGAGTGGACAACCTTCATAATTAAACAATGCATATAATTTTTCCATCAACCCAAACATGACGATTAGTATGTCTGTTAAGTCAAGACTTGTCTTGTAGTTTGATTCAGCAAAATTAGCCATATTTGAAGCCATGGGGGACGGCAGATTTATCCAGTCAACTGACAGACAGTATTTGTATCTTTTGACTCCGAACCAATTTGAATGCCACAGCATTATAAGACTTAAGGCTATATGTATCTTTATTCACGACAGGTGCCATACTCCCATTTTGTGAAAAGTTATACTTTTGAGATATTCGTTTTTTTCAATGGGTCCAATAAATCCAAATTGAAAGCTCAGAACTCATGCACCAGGACGTATCAATCAACTTTATAAAGAGACATAGAGGGGAATGGAGAAAGAGTCTAAATGAGCATGAACCTCGAAACACCATCACAAAATCTTTTCGAGAACTTTGGCGTTGCACAAGTATGTTCTAACCACGTCCGAGAGACCTACACAAAAATCTGCTGCTTCTTAAAAAGACACACTGGACGACGATCTTGATATGATTTAGCGATCAACAATCTCATCTTGGGCTGAAAGCCAGGAGACTTTGACACAACTTCTAGAGATGTCTAACGTCGTAATGGCAGCGCTAAGCCTGCAGGAAGTCTGAGGAGTGGAATGTGAGATCATTCTATGTGGTGCAACGATCTGTGAAGGGGCATCCCAGACTCCAAAAGTTTAAAGGGCGTCCGTCGAGAGCACTCTGTTCACCAGATGGTCTTGTTAAAAAAAAATCTGTGGCTGTATCTTGGCCTCTTTCATGTAGATCAGTATAGCAAAAACAACAATAAATAGCCTTTCTAGATACCGTTAGTGCAATCAATTTTCCAGTTTGTTTTTGTTTTTCCTTAAATTGCCAAATGTCTGACCTAAGTGGGCCCTCCCTTCACAGACAGGTCGAGTTGTGAGCATGTTTGAAATGTTGATCTTTGAAAACCTTTTTTTCTGTTTTTCTTCTACGCATCTCTTAAAAATGTGATCTAAACTTGAAATATATTATACACAGAAAACAGGGACATGGCTGCAATGACTCAAACCTCAACAGAATGCAAGCAGCATAGACCCCTCTGCTCTAATGATCAAATCCCAGTGCCCCATAGCAGTAATGGGGATATTGCCAGCTACAGGTTGACATCTTTTGGATAAGACTTTATACGGGTGTCGTGACTATGGTCACTTCACAGTCTATCCACCTGACCCCCCAGCTATTTATTTTAGCTGCAGGTTTATGTTAATATCTCTGAGATCATACATGCCACTGTGTTTAATACACTGGCTGTTCCAACTTAAACGTGAATGTGAATTTCATCACAGCAACTGAATGTGACACAGTAGTGTGTATGGCCCCCATGTGCTTGTATGCACTCCTGCCAACGCCTGGCCGTGCACTTGATGAGACGGCGGATGGTGTCCTGGGGGATCTCCTCCAAGACCTGGATCAGGGCCTCAGTAAGCTCCGGGATGAACTGATACATATTGTCCCAGAGGTTCTCAATTGGATTCAGGTGTGTGCAACGTGAGGGCCAGTCAACGGCATTAACGAATGGTATTGTCCTGCACCAGGAGAAACCCTTGGTGTTTTTCTGTGATGACAACGAGTTCTACATTTTTTAGCAGTATATTCACTGTTCTGTTGTTGGTGTCATGCCCTGGCTGAGGGCCCCTGGCCGTTTCAGGGCATGCCCCCTAGAGAGGCCTCTAGCCCTCTCTATGCCATTGTGGGCTCCCCAGTCAGAGCAGCTGCATTCAGTTGACACTGATTGGGGAGCCTACTTAGGTTAGGTTTGCACCACACCCAGTGTGGTTTATTGTTTGTTTGTGCTTGTCGCAACAGCTTCACGGTTTGTCCTTTGTTTGATTCAGTTTCAAGTGGATGCGCTACATGTTATTTGTATATCGTTTTATATTAGTTCTACCTTTCATTTTACGTTTACAGTTTCGTGTAGTTTGTACCTGTTTGTCCTTGGATTAAATTCACTCTTTAGTTTCAACAATGTCTGCATTTGGTTCGACTCCACACCACGACCGTGACAGTTGGAGGAATTTGGCTCCAGTCAAGCGCTGTCCACAGGCTATATACCCTGTACAAATCCCAGACCATCACATCGCCTCCACCATGCTTGACAGATGTCCTCTTCCAGCATATTGTTCACCTTTCTTTCTCAAACTAGACACTCTAATTTATTTGTCCTCTTGCTCAATCGTGAATTAGGGCCTCCCACTCCTCTTTCTCTTGTGGTTAGAGCCAGTTTGCAGTGTTCGGTGAACGAAGTACTACACATCATTGTTTGACATCTTCAGTTTCCAGGCAACTTCTCGCAATGAACAGCCTTCATTTCTCAGAAGAATAGACTGACTAGTTTCAGAAGAAAGTCTATTTTGAGCCTATAATCAAACCAAAAACACTGAACTAGTTTTAAAAAAGCCAGTTTTATCAGCAGTCTTTAATCAGCACTACCGTTTTCAGTGGTGCTAACATAATCGCAAAATGTTTTTTAATGATCAGTTAGCCTTTTAAAATTATAAACTTGGATTAGCAAACACGACGTTCCATTGGAACAGAGGAGTGATGGTTGCTGATCATGGGCCTCAGTACACCACATCTACATGTAGATATTCTATTGAAAACCAGCCGTTTCCAGCTACAATAGTTATTTACAATATTAACAATGTCTACACAGTATTATTGATCCATTTTATGTTATTTTAATGGTACAAATAATTGCTTTTCTTTCAAAAACAAGGAATTTCGTAAGTGACCCAAAACCTTTGAACGGTAGCGTACTACATGTCCTCTGCAGTGGACATCGGGTTTCTGCAGTGGACATCGGGACTTGCATTTATATCTAGATGACCTGCTTTATATAAAAACTCTATGGCACAGGTCCAAGGTTAAGAATTTTGCACAGAATCAGAAATTCAAACATACTTGTTCAATGAATGAATAGTGCAAGATATAGTGACCCATCATCCACTTTGGCCTAGAAGTGTCACCTAATGTTCTGATTTTTATAAGCAATGAATACAATATAGATAGATATAGATATAAATAACTTTTAATAGTACTAAATGATTTACTGTACTTAACGTTTTTAACAATCCTGTCAATGTTGGAAGAACACAAGAATGTTCAGGACAATACGGCCAGAAATCCAAATATTTGTAGCAGTAAAGTAATAAAAAAGGCTTCGAAGACTACTACTTTTATCAATCAGGTAACAGGATCCCATTTAAATACAGCAGAAGCAACACCAGCAGAGATGAAAACCCCTTCTGGTGACAACTGAAAATGGACTGGTTCATCAAAACAAGTGCTAATAATAGCTGAGCCCTTGTAAATGGATCGCCTTTTCAAGATTCTAAGTTCTCTCCAAGTTGTCAATGACCTGAATGAGAAGGAGAGAAATTTTTCGGGAAAATACAAGCATTTCTGAAAAAAGTGCAAGAAGGCTTCATAAATGTATCTAGGCCAGGAAAGACCTCAATCAATGAACAAACCGTTCTCTTTGCTGGATGGTGTCTAATTCGTAAATGTGTTCCTGGTAAGCCAAATCCATCCGGATTGAAGGAATTTTCTTCATGCCACTCCAATCACGGAAAGAACAACTTCATTCATGCAGAGCAGCAAATTGGAAGTGGAGCCAATGCAGTTCCTCACTTAGCTGAGGTTCCCAGTGGATCCTACGTGATGGGAACTTTACCTTTGTGAAATCATTACAGAAATGGGTCTAGGCTGCAACTAAACAAATAATGGAAGAAACGGGCACCCCCACATATCGTTCAAATGCATCAACTAGCTTATCAATCAATTAATCAATCAAGTTTATTTGTATTGCACAATTCATACATAGAAGCAATTCAATGTGCTTTACAGGACATTAAAAGAGAAATCAAAATTTAACAGTTTGATTATATTAAAACTGTTCTTGGGTTAGGAGCAGAAGTTCAGAGAAAGGCAGTTGAAAATGTGCTACTATTAATAAAAGGATTTTCCAACCTGATCAGGCAGTGTGGTGCAGTTTATTGGTTGAAAATAGAGGACACAGCCAATGCATCCAGCTGCAGAATGGCCGGTTGCAACTTTTGTAAACTGCATTAAATGCAACATCGGCAATGCTTTGGAAGGATCATTCCAGATCAATATACTAGAAAATAAATAAAGAAAAATCTAGTGAAATAATGAAATGAGTACAGTGAAACAGAAATTGGTTCAGGTGAAACGTAAAATTCTGATTTGAATGTTGACTACTGGAATACCTACCTCAATCCCAACTAAGCTGTGACTTTTTTGGGTTCTTGGTTCTGAATATGTCTCCAGTTATTGTTTCCGTTCACTGTACACAGATGTCCAGTGGACATACAATAACTTAAAATATATATTTTGAAAATGCTTTCAAGTAATGTTTCTTATGCACCAAAAACAAGAGTGATGTGAAAAAAATCTAGGTCTCAGGAAGATGCCATTCAATTGAAGTTTAAACGTCAACCTCAGTGTCCTTGCTGTTTGTCCCTGTTAAGGACTTTGCCTTTTTGCTTCAAGATCTGATAATAGGATGTAGTTTGCTGCCACCCCTCAAACAATATGGATTCTTAGAGGCGATTTAGGTTGTTTTCAGGGGCCCGGGTGAAGACTTGTTCTGTAATCCCTCAGATCCTGAAGACTAGCCCTTCTAGTTTAGAGTATAGGTCTCTATCGACTGATACTGGAATCAGAGGGGCTGAGCGGAGTAGTTTTGAGAACACTGGCTTGAGTTTGTCGGTGGGTGAACTTAAACAAAGATATTGGTATTTCCCAAACGCTAAACGGAACAGGCTTGATATGAAGTAAGAGGTCAGATGAAAGGAGTGTAAAACGTAGACTGAGTTCCGATGGTCATGACCTTGGCATGGCAACAGTATCTAGAACCTGGTACCCCAAAGCATTCTGGGACCATATGACTATGGGAAAAAGAGCTACACAGTATAAATTAAGCAATGTAAGTTTCAAAGGGATTTGCCTTTAAAGCGTTAAACATCCTTAGAGCATGCTTCCTCAGAATCCACAGGCACTACGGTAGTCTTGATCTATAGAAATAACGAACAATAAAAATTCTGAAAGTAAGCATTGGAGGCTTTAGGGGTTTATATAGAATTTTCCTGGTAATTTTGGTGACCCTATCCAAGCAATATAAGGACTTGGACTAAATAAGTGCCGGTACTCATTTTGGTTGCCAATAAATATTGTATTCAGATGCAGGAGCTCCACATTACATTTTAGACACAATTGAATCAAACAGTAGAAAACCCAACTATTTGATCTTTTGAGCTCAAGCACATTTTCTGCCGTCTCAATTATCAAAGCAAAACTCTCAAGACGGCACTCAGAACATTCCATCAATACAACATACCTGGTTCTGATCAACGTGAAATAAATGTTCAGCCAATCTTTGTTATGTAGGTCTCTGTTTGAGCAAGCTTTTGCCCTGACCACTGACTTCATTGCTTTTGGCTTTAGGAAGGCTTTTGGCCTAGCCCTAATATTAAATAATGTGAGGTGTTTTAAACGCATGTTGGGAGTAGATGAATGTGTGTTGAAGCCTAGCCTAAGTCGTGGATTCAGGATCCAGGAGTTCTTGTTAAAAACTGCATTTTTATCGTTGTGGTTAATCTGTAAACTACCTGATTGACTGGGAGTTAGGGACTGTATATGTGACCAAAACATTGTATTATTTCCTAGCCTCTGAGCTTTTGGCATCTGTGTTGCTTTGCCAGATTGGGTATAGAAAATGCACTTCTGAAAACTGCTCATAAAAAATTGTTAACTCAAAAGAATACTGTACATGCAAAAGTATGCAAAGGAACTAACATTCAGTTGTGCATTCAAAGAAGGAATATATTGCTTTTATTTATTTTCGTCCTTGCAGACACGGATCAAGAACATGCAGATTAACAATGTGAAAAAAACACATAGACTACATTCCAATTTAAGATTATAATGCTAACCACCACATTGAAAAACCGGCCACAAGCTAGAAAAAACAAATCACTTAAAAAAAAATGATGACCTCTTTATTCACTGCTATACCAAACTAAATTCCCTGACGACAGGTTTGTGTAGCTTTACACTTGACCTTAAACAGCATGCTAGTAAGTAGTTGCAGATCAAGCTGAAATAAATGCACAAAAGTGAAATCATTTTCTGAAGTAAACAATTAGATAAAAAAAAACACATTTCTCCAAGGAAGGCACAGTGAGGTCACACAAAATGAAACAAGGGCAATAAAAAAGCTGATGGAGTACATACTCCTAGTGGGATCCAAATAAAAAAGGGACTCCACACCAAAACTGTCACATCATGCCCATAGAGAAGAAGATTGACAGCACCTGTCTGCCAACATTTGTTATAATGCGAGTGTTTTTTCAATAAACATAAAACTATGGGACAGATCCAGGTACCACATTCCTCAACCACAAGGATTCCTAATACCAGGAAAGACTTAGATCTGAGAAGAGATATAAGTATATAGCATTGCAATATAACATGCAATCCAGAGGAATAATCTAGAAATCGGTGGCAAAACCCTGGTGCATTTTTAATAAAGCATAGTAGCTATCTAAATTAAATCAAGAGGATTTTTATGTGTAGTAATACAAAAGTCACAAACTGGAAGAGATGCCTTTATAAGTGGCCAGGTTTTATTTAAGGCGTACATTTAAAAGCAATCATTCATTTCAACATAAGAAGGGGGCCTTCATCTAGTTTACACCAAGGGGTAAGATATTGGCTTTCAAATATCAATATTTGTCTGGAATAAAATAAACTGAAATTGAATGTATATAATTTAAAACCAACTGGACATTTTAGGGTTCACGATACACCCTGGACTCCATGAACTGCTTATCTGAAGAGGACCCCCTGTCTAATCTCCAGTTTTTCCTTCTCCTGGCTGACCTTTGATCTCCACACTTGAGAAAGACCAGAAGCTATCCAGTAATGTGTTGTAGACTGAAACTCTAGCCATTAAGCGGCCTAATAAAGCAATGGCACGTCTTCATACTTAAAAGCACTGCAAGGCATCTAAAGGTTAGAATGCACAATGAGCTCTGTATTGATTTGCACGGTTCATTGTATTTCTAGGTATTTCTCTGCGGTGTATTTTGATTTTGGCCATTGGAAAGTGACGGGAGAACCCTGCCTCTGGTGGGGGGGGGGGTTACACAGCAACTTCCTCAGACGTTTTTCCGTTAGAGAAACGTCTTTACTAATTTAAATATCAGTTACTGTTGATCTTAGTGATCACAATGGTTGGTGGGCATCTGCTTGGGGTGGATCTG
Source organism: Novumbra hubbsi (assembly GCA_016801125.1). Classification (NCBI taxonomy): domain Eukaryota; kingdom Metazoa; phylum Chordata; class Actinopteri; order Esociformes; family Umbridae; genus Novumbra; species Novumbra hubbsi. Next base: position 5,179 of record JACXGK010003371.1, on the reverse strand, counting down.
TGTGAAAACCACTGCTATTGAAATGAGACATGTAAGTTTAGGATCCAAACCAACTGCATGTAACTCCCTTGATTATATTATTGATAGCGGAAACTCAAAAAGCACGTTTCAGTACTGTACAATACTACAAGTGGGCCATACTAAATGAGGAGCCCTAGGCAAGAATGTTTAAGCGTTTCCCTTCTAGGTGGCAAACAGAAAATATGGCAATTTGAACACTAGTTTCCTGATATGCTATACATATTGCCTGGGGCTGAGAGAAAATGATGCTGTTTCAACACAAGAGGGGGGCCTTCATCCAGTTTACACCAAGGGACCAAATATTGGCTATAGTGCACAACACTCACAGAGCCCACTGCTTCAAATATCAATATTTGCCTAAAATAAAATAAACTGAAACCAGAAGCTAGAAGCTTTAAAACCAACATCCTGCCATTCTACACATTTTGCTTCAGCTTAAGGCTTGTTCTTTTTCTACGTGAGTGACTTCTAGCCGTGGGGTCTACTTGAGGTTGGGGCCCCTAAAGATCAAGGCCCCTGGAAACACAGTTGGTAACCCGGCCCTGCTCTTTGGAAAACTCCATGCAGAAGTTCTCAGCGTGTAATGACAGACAGGCAGGCAACAGATCCCAAACCAAAAAAGCCCTGTTCTTTAAATCTATTATTTTGGAACCACAGGGGCCGGTTCACAGACGTGGACGAAGCCTGGAGATGCCACAGCAAGACAACCCCAAATAAAGGATTGGTTTTGCAGGTGGTGGCCACAGACAATTGCTCTCTGCTTAACCAACCTGACTGATTCTTCTCTAGTTTTGTGTTTTGCTTGTGTCCTTGTCACTACTGGTAGCATGAGGCAGTACCTGCATCCCATTCAGGTTGTACAGGTAGTCCAGCTTAAGTTGGCTGTGTCTCCCAGAACCGTCTCAAGAGCAAGGAGGAGATATCAGGAGATAGGCCTTTACATGAGGATGGCTGGACAGGGCCGTAAAAGGGCATCAGAACCGCAGCAGAACTGGTATTTGCTCCTTTGAGAGAGGAGAAACAGGAGGAGCACTGCCAGAGCCCTACAAAATGACCTCCAGCAGGCTACTAGTGTGCATGTTTCTGACCAAACTGTCAGAAACAGATTCCATGAGGGCCCAACGTCCTCTAGTGGGACCAGTGCTCACAGCCCAGCACCGTGCTCCTCAATTGGCATTCGACAGAAAACACCATAATTGGCAGGTGTGGTGTGGTGTTGGTGTGATGTTCTCTTCACAGATGAGAGCGGGTTCACACTGGTACCCTGATGTTCTTTGCTGAGTCCTCAGACCCATCGTCAGACCCGACACTGGTGCAGTGGGCCCTGGGTTCCTCCTGGTGCAGTGGGCCCTGGGTTCCTCCTGGTGCAGTGGGCCCTGGGTTCCTCCTGGTGCAGTGGGCCCTGGGTTCCTCCTGGTGCAGTGGGCCCTGGGTTCCTCCTGGTGCAGGACAATGCCCGGCCTCATGTGGCCAGAGTGTGTAGGTAGTTCCTGGATGTTGAAGGCATTGATGCCATTGACTGGCCCTCACATACCCCAGACCTGAATCCAACTGAAAACCTCAGGGACGTTAAGTAGCGGTGCATCCAACACCTCCTAGTAGCGCCACAGACTGTCCAGGAGCTCACTGATGACCTGATTCAGGTCTGGGAACAGATTCTCGAGGACACCATCCGCCATCTCATCAGGAGCATGCCCAGACATTGTCAGGAGTGCATATAGACACGAGGGGGTAATACACACTACTGAGTCACATTATGAGTTGCCTTGATAAAATTCACACAAGTTAGAACAGCATGTGATATAAAATATATACTTCTGAGTGATTTTGAATTCACACCGTAAACAGCTGGTAAGTTTTGGTGTCCAACGGCCATTGTTACGTCATTTTCTTCTCAATGAATTACACAATTTACATAAATAATACTTTAAGTATACTGCCTTTTTAGATTTGGTTTGTTTAGTCTACAGGTCACACCCTGTAGAACCCTGAGGTTTCTAAAGGAACCCCAGAGTTCCTCAAGTAACCATTATAGGGTTTAGGTTAGTAGGGGCATGCACTTCAAACAGATACAGTGGGGAGAACAAGTATTTGACACACTGCCAATTTTGCAGGTTATCCTACTTACAAAGCATGTAGAGGTCTGTCATTTTTATCATAGGTATACTTCAACTGTGAGAGACGGAATCTAAAACAAAAATCCAGAAAATCACATTGTATGATTTTTAGGTAATTAATCAGCATTTTATTGCGTAACATAAGTATTTGATACATCAGAAAAGCAGAACTCAATATTTGGTACAGAAACCTTTGTTTGCAATTACAGAGATCATACATTTCCTGTAGTTCTTGACCAGGTCTTGACTGCAGCAGGGATTTTGGCCCACTCCTCCATACAGACCTTCTCCAGATCCTTCAGGTTTTGGGACTGTCGCTGGGCAATACAGACTTTCAGCTCCCTCCAAAGATTTTCTATTGGGTTCATGTCTGGAGACTGGCTAGGCCACTCCAGGACCTTGAGATGCTTCTTACGGAGCCACTCCTTAGTTGCCCTGGCTGTGTGTTTCGGGTCGTTGTCAAGCCGGAAGACCCACCCATGACCCATCTTCAATGCTCTTACTGAGGGAAGGAGGTTGTTGGCCAAGATCTCGCGATACATGATCCCCCATCCATCCTCCCCTCAATGCGGTGCAGTCGTCCTGTCCCCTTTGCAGAAAAGCATCCCCAAAGAATGATGTTTCCACCTCCATGCTTCACGGTTGGGATGCTGTTCTTGGGATTGTACTCATCCTTCTTCTTCCTCCAAGTGGAGGAGCAAGTGGAGCGAGTGGAATTTAGACCAAAAAGCTCTATTTTTGTCTCATCAGACCATATGACCTCCCATTCCTCATCCAGATGGTCATTGGCAAAAGTCAGACAGGCCTGGACATGCACTGGCTTGAGCAGGGGGACCTTGCGTGCGCTGCAGGATTTTAATTCATGACGGTGTAGTGTGTTACTAATGGTTTTCTTTGATACTGTGGTCCCAGCTCTCTTCAGGTCATTGATCAGGTCCTGCCGTGTAGTTCTGGGCTGCTCCCTCACCTTCCTCATGATCATTGATGCCCCACGAGGTGAGATCTTGCATGGAGCCCTAGAACGAGGGTGATTGACTGTCATCTTGAACTTCTTCCATTTTCTAATAATTGCGCCAACAGTTGTTACCTTCTCACCAAGCTGCTTGCCTATTGTCCAGTAGCCCATCCCAGCCATGTGCAGGTCTACAATTTTATCCCTGATGTCCTTACACAGCTCTCTGGTCTTGGCCATTGTGGAGAGATTGGAGTCTGTTTGATTGAGTGTGTGGACAGGTGTCTTTTCTACAGGTAACGAGTTCAAACAGGTGCAGTTAATACAGGTAATTACTAAAGAACAGAAGGGCTTCTTAAAGAAAAACTAACAGGTCTATGAGAGCCGGAATTCTTACTGGTTGGTAGGTGATCAAATACTTATGTCATGCAATAAAATGCTAATTAATTACTCAAAAATCATACAATGTGATTTTCTGGATTTTTGTTTTAGATTCCGTCTCTCACAGGTGAAGTGTATCTATGATAAAAATGACAGACCTCTACATGCTTTGTAAGTAGGAAAACCGGCCAAATCGGCAGTGTATCAAATACTTGTTCTCCCCACTGTATGTTTCTGGTCAACCATGAGAGTTGATGTGAAGTAGCTGTCATGAGGTCCTTAATAATACAAAAAAAGTAGGTTGATCGGTAATAATCTATGATTGAGAGACCGTTCATCAGATCAGTTTATCAGAAACTGAGGTGATCTACAGCTGTGATGAACCACTTGCACCAATAGTGCCATTTCATCTGGTCTCAATCCTGTTTCAAATTGGACCTGTTTTCCCTTTTTTTTGTTTGCTGAGACCTTTTGAAGTATGTTAATGAATGAAACCTGTTCAGGAAAAAAGCTCTGTTCATCCAAAGGGAACGAACGATTTAGAAATGAGAGTGAGAAACGTGGGGCAACCACTTCCGCGCCTTGTTAAGCATCGCAGGGTGGTATCAGATCCTCGCTGATGTAAAGCATATGTGTGTCAACATCAGTCCAACATGTATGTCCTGGACAATGGCATAATTATGCAGGGACTTACTATCAAAAATATCTGAACTATGATGGTGGAATGAACTGTCGAAAACATTTAGGTAGAGAAGACTTCCAGAACTCATTAAACTGTGAGTCGTCACATTAAATCTAAGGCCAGTGGTATGGTCTGAGAGACAATCACCATGGAAACTACCTGATTTGCTGACTTTGAAGTCAATGCAGAGTCAGCAACGCAGAGTCAGTACAGACCTTAAATTATATTTTTCTATTTGTACTTGAACAGTAAAATGTATAAATGCCTAATGAGCTTTGTTCAGCCCTTGTACCCATTCAGATGCCAAATACCTGCTTGTCTTTTCTCCAGCTTGTGAACAAACTAAATCTAACAAAAATTGTGAACATGATATCATTAATGGTAAAATTGTGAACATGATATCATTAATGGTAAAATTGTGAACATGATATCATTAATGGTAAAATTGTGAACATGATATCATTAATGGTAAAATTGTGAACATGATATTATTAATGGTAAAATTTCTCTGAATCTTAAAGTGGATTCATTTTAGCCCTTCCCTCAGTTCGTTTTTACAACCCAGCGGTGACCACTCATTACAATTCTAAAAGTTATTTTTCTGCACGCTATGTCCAACCTCCAATTGCCGTGTTTTAACCCTTCCTATTCAGGATAACTGGGTGTCAAGGCAAAACAGAAAGCAGGTTGAGTTTCGTTAACAGAAGTCAATTATATTCATATTCCGTCCATGACCCAGCTCATATAAGTCCCCACCCAGCTCAGTATCTCCCTCCGAAACTACATGTTGAAGGCTGAGGTAAAACAGAAATGTTCCTTATAGTAGATGCTTAACAAACGATGGGAAGTGAAGGTACCAGATAAACAGGCCTAACTGGTCTTAATCACATTAACCCTGTTTGACTTCTCTGACCTCTTTCTCCACCATTACTCTGTCTTTCTCCACCACTACTCTGTCTTTCTCCACCACTACTCTGTCTTTCTCCACCACTACTCTGTCTTTCTGTACCACTACTCTGTCTTTCT
>JACXGK010003370.1:6633-45816 GCA_016801125.1 Novumbra hubbsi | reverse complement strand
CCCCCCCCCCCCCCCCCCCCCCCCTCTTCTGAACCACTCTGCGTTTCAACCAGTGGGCTCCAGCAAGCCTGCGGCAATGTGAGGGTTTCCATGGCAACGCCGACCTGTGAAGGACCACGATGCTGTTCTGTGTAGGGGGGGGAGCGAATCGTCCATGTCTTTTACATGAGCTCCACCACTTTAAACATGCTAAGGCTAGTGTCTCGGAAAGCTGCAGCCCCCTTTCCCGGCCCGTCTTTGTCTTAGCCCATAACACTCTGCGTTTGGCAGAGACGGAGAGAGAGTGTGGATCAATGCGAAGAGTGATGGTTCACAGCAGATGGGGAAACCGCTCTGCTGTGGAATGAAAAGAGAACGGGGCTTGAGCTCGTCCGCCCGCTGTTTGACCCTTTCATGAACAAGCGCCTTACCTGCCGGTGACACTCGACCACACCGGCCTCCTGGTTAGACCCTGTTTCCACAAAGGGACACGGCTCTCCCATTCACACAACGTCGCTGGTGTCTAACGGGCAGATGTATATTTAATGTGTAGTGCTTAGGGTCATTGAGCTGCACGGCCGCCGCCTATAGTGGTGCAGAGACAACAGCCCAGTACTACTGATGTGTGGTCTTCTGGATTGTGGAGCGATCAGTGTCTCGGGAGGACGTCCTTTCAATAGAGCAGCCGGTGCCCGTGATCAGGTCCACGAGGCTTTGGCAAGTGGCCCTGGGCTCGGTTTGTTCAATGTACTTTGAAATGGGCTCTGTTTGCTCATTTTATGAATTATCTGATCGCCATGAATATACCTGTTCCTGCTGATGTGACGAGCGTTCCGCGCTAATTCTTTTAATCAGCGTAGGGGAAAAAACGAGGTCCGCGTATTTATTTGTCAATGTGAGAATGGTCAGTGGGGTCTGATCCGAGTGGTGAAAACATGTTGCCAGGCACTTACAGACTAGTCAAGTCAGACATATGCTCTACAAGCAGCCCAGGCTCTTTCTGCTGCCAGTCTCCATGACAACAGCAATGCTCATCCCCCTATTGTTGTCTTGGACCAGCGTTCCGTGTCCCGAACGTGTTTCTAATTCAAAAAAGCTTCCAACTCTTTCTACGGGCTTGCGTGTATTCTTGGCTGTAGTTCCCAGATGGGCAGTTTTGACTTTTAGACCAAGGAGGCAGTGGAGATAGCAGTCCCTGGGGAAGAAAACCCCCTGGCTTTGACCTTCACAGCAGCAGAGAGAAATGACAGATGATCGGTGCATCCTGCCACATGCTAGAAGCCTCTGTTAAAAAAAAAAATCCATAGCTACCAATTGCATCACACTGGAAGACATTTTTGTTTGTTGATGTTACTTTAAAATTATAATTCACTGCATCCCAATTACACAAAGGAAGGTCCTAAGAGCTAAATAAGGCTGACTGTTGCTTTTAGGGTGCGATTTAATGTAAGTTTTGAAGTTTCTAAGCATGTTATGTGACAGAAAGACATGCAATGACACTGTGCCGGTATTTTCCCGCAGTTGTTCCCTATAATAAAATGGTTTATTACACACGGAGAAATGTGTGTTATAATTTTTTTTGTTTTTTGCCCTGACTTAGGGCGTTTTAATGGTATTTGAGTACGAATGACAAATAAGAGCCTCGTGGAGGTCAGATCCCCAGGACACAGCCTGCATGCCAGTCCTTATATGGCTGCGACTACAAGTTTAGATGGCTCTCTAGAATAACAACCAGGCCCAACGTGCTTAGCTTACATGGCTAATTGCTGGACTGTTAGTGACAACCAATTTTAGAACCTGCACCTGCTGTGTGTTTCAATGTATCTACTTATGCTCAATAGCCCTTTGAGCCCATGTCTGTTTTCCCCCCGAAATATCCAATGAAATGGATTGGATGCATTTCCATTCCGATGGGCGGTATGTTGTACACCAGTCAACAAAATAAAATACTCCATCTACCTAAATTCAGTGGGCAACCTGTAGTCGCACAATTGAATGCCCAATCTGCCGAGATAACAAAACAATTCAGTTGCGTGCATTTTGTGCTGTGGATAGTTCTGTCTGTATCGCCTGGTGGACCAAGCTTGTCGTTTAGTTAGAGGTCAAAGGTGAGGGGGCATGGTGGCAGATAAGTCGCTCGTAACCCGTTGAGGGTAGACATCGCTTCCCCTGCCAACCCTCCTGTGTGCCCATCTGCCGCTGGGCAGCAGCATGCCCACATAACAGTGTACCCCACTCACATATCTTCGCCCACTGTCTCCGTGGTTCCATGGCGAACTAGATAAAACTGGAAGAGAAATATGGGTCGTCTGAGCTTTTTATACCTCCGTGTGTCTGATTTAACCTTCAAGAGCTTGCTAACGTCGCGGTACTACTATTTGACTGGATTTAATTTTGCAGGATTACAGTAGATAATTTTTTCACCATGTATAGTTGACAAACAAATTGTTAAAATATATGTTGTTCTACAATCAGGGGGTGTCCCAGATACGTGCATGTCAGTATGACAGGAATGGGAGCAGAAATGTATCTAGACTCCAACTATAGTTTCTCACATTGGGTTCTCAGAAAGCACGCTCCCTAATCTGAGTTATGTAAAACAGGATTATGTCTACTGCCGTTGCATAAATAGTCAGTTTGTGTCACCCTGTCACTCTAAAATAATATCTGCATGCAGTTCACCTTTCAATTCTCAACCTTAAAAATCAATTCATTATAATGTATTTATCATAAGCATTTCTGTCTGCCAGATGTCAATTGTCTTAGTATTTAGGATATTTTGTGTTGTCTCTAGATAATAAATACCATCTGCGTTATTTTCCTACTTTCTTTATCTAATTTCATGATCTCGAGTTACTGAATATTAAATTTGAGGTTATAATAAATTCGAGGTTGTTCAGTCTAATGTTTTGGTTTCATTGCTCCACTAATTTGTGTCCTACTTAATTATGGAATGACCTACCCCAGTCAAATAAATAATTTCCTTTGGAACTTTTGTAAACATTTACCTCCTCGAGTCCCCGGAGTTGCGATGTTCCTTTGTATTACACTAAACTAGAAGTGCAGAATCAGAGTCTTGTTACTTCCTGTGTGCCAGCCCCTCATCTAGTAGTCTCTCCTTACCTATCATCTTATAGAGTAAAAACCAACAACATCTCCGGTTCTGGCTTCTCCTCTATGGTTCTTTAGCTGTAGTATCTTTAGCCTATTGCCTTTCAAGTGCTCTTTAAAATGATGGCAGATTTCTGTTTCCAGAAGCCTTAAAAGTACTAATGTGTCCCTATGGGTAAAAGGATCAATTGCGGTGTTGTGGTCAACCAGTGTACCAAAGCTATAAAAAGGACAGAAATATATGGTGGGATTATTATTTCACCCACAAATTAAAATATGGAATTTGACAGCTACATTATTACTCATTTGGCTAATTTCTGTTAAATGTAGCTAGAAATCGAGATAATGTTGAATTTGAGATACTAGCTTTAGCTTTGTGTTAGATTCATCTTGCCACAAAATGCAGTCAATTAAAATATTTTGGGAATTCACTGAATAATCCTGAAAAAATGTCCTGTGATTATGTAGTCAGTTGTTCTATTGAAATCAAATTACAGTAGATAAAACTATTATTAAATAGATAAAAAAAACAAAGCAAGCAAGCTAGCCAACAATTTAGCCTTGTTTCCTAGAGAAACATACAAATTCGACAGGACAAGCTTTGTCAGCGCAATTCTTTCCCATTACAAATGTAAATGCCAAAATATAGTTAGTAAAAGTAATTTAAGTTGAAATATCTTTCAGACCACTGTTACTGTGAATAGAATGTAGTTTTTAAACATTCACTTTTACAGGCGTGGCTTTCATTCACACCCGCCAATTCTGGTGATCTCCTGCAAATTCCAATCTAGCTGCATGGTGCTGGGCTGTGAGCACAGGTCCCACTAGAGGATGTCGGGCCCTTATGGCACCCTCAAGGAGTCTGTTTCATGCAGTTTGGCCAGAATCATGCACAACAGTAGCTCACTGGAGGTCATTTTGTGAATCTCTGGCAGTGCTGTTCCTGTTCCTCGTCGCACAAAGGAGAAGATACCGGTTGGGTTGATGCTCTTCTATGGCCCTAACCAGCCCTCTATGTGTAACAGCCCATCTCCATGTATCTCCTCCATGTCCTTGAGACTGTACTAGGAGACACAGAAAATCTTTTTGCGACTGCATGTATGGCTGTGCCATCCTGGGGGAGCTGGACTACCTGTGCACCCTGAACGGGCTGCAGGTATACCGCCACATGGTACCATAATACAGCACCATATTTATACTCACCCCACATAGGACACCAAAATTATACAGCCCCATATTGATACTAACCCCCACATAGGACACCAAAATAATAAACCCCATATTGACACTCATCCAGCATATGACCACAAATAATGCAGCCCCAAATCGATATTCATACATAGTACAACAAAATAATACAGCACCATATTGATACTTACCCCACAGATGAAGCCAAAATAATACAACACCATAGTGATACTCCTTCCACATTTGACACCAAAATAAAACAGCAGGCACTGGTTAGGTTTCCCTGGAATATCGTAGAAAATGTATTTATTAAAGCATATGCTCAAGAAAAGAAAAACAACCACTGCGACATTGCAGAACACCTCATGTACCATAAAATTGATAAAGAAATCACTGTACACGCTACAGTGTTTTGAAGTCACAGCTTTTGCATCGCAATTTAGATGTATTTGTTCTTATTTATATTTATACACATAATAATCAAACATTAATTAAATTTAAAATACTTTTTGGAATAGTTAAGAATAAAATGATTTTCTTAACGTCATCTGTAATGTCGTTTAGAAATATTACAACAGCAAAAAACATTTTAAACTTAAAAACTCTTACAATCATTGTTCAGTTTTTTTGCCTGGCATAACTTATTGAATCAATTTGATTAAAATAACAATCAGCCAGATGGAATAAATAAATATTTTGGTCTACGGAATAAATGCTCTGAAATTAACTAGACGAACTGGCCGTGAAGCAAAGTACCATAATTATAACATCACCAGTCATCTTACTTTGGGATGGTATTACAATGTAACAGGCCAATAAGTTCAATGTCTGTGTAATGTTTAAAGATTGCCAACATACAATAACCAGCCCAGTTTCCACTTTAGGCGCTTGTGATGATGGAGTTGGGTTTGCTTGGTTGCTCATCAAAGATGGACAGCTCTCGTACAACAGGTGCCGGTTTTGGGGAGAAGAGAGGTCAGTTGAGGTTTTCTCCAAACTTGGGGGTTTGTTGTAGCTTATTTTCATTTCATTTCCAAGAATTTGATTTCTTATTTAAGAATGGTTACTTGTAAATGCACAGAGGATGGGTGCAAATGGATGATAGCAACAACTGAATCCTGAAAGACAAGTGATGATTTAATTTCAAGGTTTGCAGTCTCATGACAGTCTACACAACTGTATCTTCCTTCAATCAAAGTAGTAGTTTCCTGGAAAAACATGCAAAAAAAGATGCAAGCATTACAGGAATTGCTCTCAACATCGATGTGAGTCCTTGTCAACTGTGTGAGCACAAACTTGGTCTTCCAGAGAAACTCTAATTTAAAATATAATTTTTTGTCAAAGAACATATGTATGATACAAATGTCTTTTTATCGCCACTTCTTTAAAATCCTGTATATTTGATTGAGCACCACCTAATCGCTATACAACACACTCAAGATGAGAAATGTGTGGAGTTACTTTAAATAACACAAACCCAGGATTTGAGCAGGCCAAGTAACTCATTTAATTGTCAATTGAATGTTTTTTCACCCCGACAAATTTTTTGTCAGAAACTCTTTCTCTCTCTCTTTTGGTCCCAACACCTCTGGATGGAACAAATGTCAGACATTTGCTGTTGAGACATATTGTAATAATTGTTAATATGTACCATAGCTACATGCCTAATAGCTGAACACTAGAAAATGTAAATTAGCTTCAGTGAGATTCACTTAGATCAGGGCTGCCCAACCCTGTTCCTGGAGATCTACTGTCCTGTACGTTTTCTCTTCAACCCCATTTGTGACTAACCTGATTAAGCTTCATCCAGCAAAACGCAGGTTGTACCGATTGTTAATGCAAATACACACATTTTGTGTATGCAGTAATTAGTACATGTGTGGTACATGTACTCCCCCAACATTAGCCTACAACGGTCTGCCTTGGTGTCACACTATAATTCAGCAATTAAAATAGTGTTGAATTTGCAGAGTACGGGCACATAACATTTCCTGTCTTTATGTTTTCTTTTACCACACTCTTGGGATGATTCATGTCAAATGGTAAGGGTTAATGTGGACATTAGTTCTGTTAAGTGGTCTTTGACGTTGTTGCTCTAATGTCTGGTAGAGCAGGTAGAAAACTTGTGACAATCTAGTCTTCCTGGCTCTATTCTATACGTCTGGGTAGGTAGGTCTGTCTGCAAGACAACGCTCCCATCAACTAAGTAGGAGTAAGCGGGAGGTGTACAGAGAGCTCAGCCACCGCATGCTAAACCGGAAGCAACCAGGCATATAATAACATCTATCCTATCCAACTCCCAAACGAGACTGTTTCAGTCCACGAAACAGCTGGTCTGGGATTTACAGGGATTCTTGAGCTCCAGAAGAACAAGGGGATGTAAATCGAGCAGCGAGAATGAGAAGGAAAATCAATGCTGCCTCCGGCAGAAGAGATGCACAATTAGCGAGATTGGCTGCATTGGCAATAATAAATCACAAGCGGTCCTGCCACTACGGTTGTTCCTTGGCAGAAGAGATAGAGGATAGGTATATCGAGGGGCCTAATCTTTTATTGTAGCGGCTTCACCAGATGCCCAGAGGTTTTCACAGAGCCACAAATGGGCTTATAGCCCATTGTGGTATTCCCTTGGTGCGAATAACGCAGTGAAAACAAACCCTTTAATGTTCAGTTATTCCAAATGAATCTTACAACTTACCTCCATACAACCTAGTAACATTCTGGAAGGACTTACAAATCTATTAAGGAGACAAACTAGAACATCTACTGTAACAAAAGACATGTCAACGTTTTGTGGCTTCTCTTTTCCGTGGCCCAGGGGGCTCTTACGAAATGTTGACTGATATTGTCTCATCAGATCGTTTAAACAGACTGACAGATTGCCTCGAATCGATTGCCTGGGAGGTATGTGCAGTAAACCATGAACCCTGCTTGGCTCTGGACCTCGGAGGTACTTCTTTAGTGTATGAAAGGTTTGTGGGACATGTTTGGTTTTCGGAAACATGCTGTGAATGTTAATAGCTCTGGAGACTCCCAGAGCGTGTGGAGGTCCAAGCCCATTGGCCCACATTTGCTTGGACCTGCCTGCATTTGCCGATACATAGACTAGCTGGCCGTGGAGGCATGGCGAATGCAGGGGTGGTGTTTGCTGGTTGGATGAACTGGTTGGTGCAAGGGGATAGGTGGGGGATGAGGATGTCTGGGAGGAAAATCACCCATATCTTGATTGTGTCATTTGCAATGTCTTGCGTCTACCGACTGAGGTCCTCTGATTGTCTGGCAACGCCTCTGATCCACAACACCCATGCAGCATCAAAGCATCATCATTGTTAACCATGTCCCCATTACCGACCTTATGCACTCTTCAAATATCATTCATGGGTTTTTCATAAAAACTCCACGATATCAAGGTCAACTGTATTAGGACTAGGAGTGTTTAACTTACCTCTTTAAGGATATTGTTAATTAACGGTATTGTTACTGTACTTTTTGTTCAATGTGAACAGTTTTTCACCTCTTTGTGTATCAGTGTGTCCCACCAATGTGTACGCCTTAATTAATTCATTAGTAAGACTAATGATCTCTACCTGACAATTAGCTTCAATGGTTTATTTTACCCATTTTACCATGTACAAACGAACACAACCTTTTACAACATGTTCTTGCATTCATTGGTCCAAATCCTCTCTTCCCGGCGAGGTCAACACTGACGCCAACCTTTTCTTTCAGAAATTATTATTAGCGTCTAAATCTTGGACTAGTTTTACAGTAGACCATCCATTCTAACATTTCCCAAAAAAATGAATTATCATTGCAGAAAAAATAATAACATGCAATGACTCACAGGTTACAAGAACTCATGTCACATTGAAACTGTCGTTGAAATGTCAGCGTTTGGCAATAAGTAATCATTTTGTTTTTCCTACACATTCCTTTTCAACAGCATTAGTCTCATTTAGGTTTCAAACAACACAGCAAATGCCTGCTCCTTTAAGTGTGTGGACATCATTCCTCAGAAGATTTTAAAAGCAGCCATTACAGGAACGCAGATATCACCATTGTCTTTGGGCTCCATAGAAAGCATTAGGGCAGAATGAACTGGCTCAATGCAGAATGCAGGATATAAAGGTAGATCTAGAAAACACCCTGAGAATCACTATTTCTCTGTCTGTCTCTATTCTCTTGTCATTAGATGGATCTTTTTTTTTCTGGCCCCCGGCAGCTAGAGAGGATGGTTGAGTTGGGAAGCAGGTTGACTGGCAACGCGCTCCTTTGGAGACATGGAGGAGACAGGTTAATGTGGATCTGGTCAAGTAGTATGTTATCGATGGAGAACATCACATGGTGCTGGTGTGTGGTAGGGGATGGCTCAGGAATAGGGTAGTGGTGGAGAGTGGTTTGGTAGGTGGGTGGGTGGGGTTATGAACGAGTCGACTCGGGTCACACGATGAAGTTCCAGCTATAACGTCAGGAGATTCCATTGGTGAATGGAAGCCCTCCAGGTTTTAGCTTTGGTGGACATTGGACAGCCACCCTTCAAAGGCCCAGAGAGCAGCCTTCCCATATACACTCTCACTCTCTCGCTTTCTCTCACACACGCACACACACACACACACACACACAGGCCATTCATACCATATGGCCCCACCCCCAAACTGAGCACATGGTTTCAGGCACAAACTTGCAATGTGTTACTTTGATGAAACTGAGTGTGGTGGGAGGTGAAGAAAAAGACAACAGAAGACAGGTGATGCTAAAATGAACATTTATAATGACTGTTGCTGTCGGAAAATAATAATCCTTAAAAAAGGTTTAATATATATTAGCACTAGATTGCCGACTTCACTGGTAATCCACAAGTCAATAAACACAACTCACTACTTTTTTTTTTTTTTTTTTTTACAAACACAATGCTACAGTTACATTAAATATTCAATACTCTTTAAGTCAGTTAATGAATGGTGTTAAAAGCAACCACTAAAATACTAAAAACAAAACAATAATTCACCTTTCCAGTCATTCCCTTGTCTTGTTGTGTTGTCATTTATTAATATATAATAGGTTGAAAATAAATAGCTCATGAAGTGTTATCAGGAAATGAGGCCGGCAGCATAAAACATTGTGAGTGGAGCACAAAGCTAAGCAATGGTATGGTCAGTCCAGTCTAGCTGTGTCTAAATAGCACTCTCAGCCTTAGTGAGCACTACTGGAACCTTCTTCATGTCACCATTAACATTCGCCAACGCCAGCCTAAAGTATGCCAAATTTACACAATCATAGTTATGGACAAAATCACATGTAAACCATATTCACTGTATTGCAGTAGAGAGGGTTCAACTACCTTTGGTGGTTTGGGAACAACACTGGTTGTCCCATATGTGTGTCCCACATTTAGTGGAAGGTGTTGAGTCTAACAAGTTCACAACATAATTTTTGTCCTTATACACTATCAAGCGTCACAATAACTACAACTCACTCTAAGCGAAACGAAACTACCGACGGACACAACTATGGAAGCAAATGTAAACAATTTGATCGCGAGGGTGATTTTCAGCTTTAGATCTTCACGTTGAATTCTCTTTTTGTTGTCGTTGCGTTGTTTACTCGGAGTGAAGCTAGGACGGCGATAAACATCAAGGAATACAGCAGGTCACACCAATGTCAACACCACACGCTACTGGAGCAGAACAAATTAGTACATGTATGGGGTGTATCTTTTCATTTCCTTTTTCCACTAAGTGGATTTTCTGCTGCCGGCTCCATTCTGTTGAACACGCCTCTCTTTACAGCTCAACAAAATCTGACAGATATTTACAACGAGAGGAAAAAAAATGAAATTGTGGAGAAACAGATGTTTCGTATTTTTTGTTTCGATTCTTTTGTTTGTCTGTATTTTTTTTGTGTGGATGTTGTTTTTTAAATTTATTGTTCTTTATCTCTGAGTGTCGTCCCGATTATGAGAAACAAACAAACAAAATAAAAAATCCAATCATTTCAACTAGAATTGCACAGTCTCAAAGAGGTTTGGTGATGGAATGGAAATTTTAAGTCCAAACAGTTGGATGAACATAGAAGGGGAAGAAGGAGGTTCAATAAAGTTCATGGAGGGTGAAAAGTTCAAAGTTCAGAAGACAGGGGATGGCTGCACAGCTGACGATTACACTCCTCACACCGGTTTGAGTGTGGTTTAATGTTAAAGAAAAAAATCGTCATTAGAAATGGATTTTACATTTTTTTTCCCCAGCGAAATCGAATGAAGAGGCCTGGGAGGGTGAGGAGAGTGACAAGTGCCCCCAACACTATGGCACACAATCAATGATGTCCTGGAGGTTGAAGAGATGATAGAGAATTAGGAAAAGCAGTTTATGAGAGGTAGCCAGCCTTTACTGGGTTAATCCAGGTCTGCTTTTAGCTCTGGGGTTTTTGATCGGTTTCTTTTGGGTAATGTTGAGGCGTCATGACTGACATCATGTTATGGAGGAACATGCTGGCTTCATGGGTGCGTCCAATGGATGTCCAACATACAAGAAAACTCAAAAAAGTTTGGAATGGTACTGTTTTTGTTTGGCACTCGGGAGAAACTCTGGGAGGAGGAGAAGGAGGAGGGGGGGGCGGGGTTTGGTGGCGTGGGCAGGATCGGAGCAGAGGTGTGGGGGGAGTGGTCGGAAAAGGGGGGCAGTGAAAGTGCAAAAGGGGAGAAGAGGCGGAGTAAACAGGATACACATGAATGGCATTTAGTTATAATTGGTCGGTTAGAGAGCGTAGTACAAAGGAAAAAAACAGAAGAAAACAAACTGAACAGTGATATGACAAATGCAGTCTAAAATTGCTGGTGCTTCAATGGGTACACCCCCAACGGCCTGACTCTGGTGCCCGTGGATGCCTGGCTAGGGGTGGTGAATGCCTGGCTAGGGGCGGTGAATGCCGTGCTAGGGGTGGTGAATGCGGGTGAGAGAAGGTGGACGGTTGGGGCGTGGTCAGGTTTTTTTCTCTCTTGGGAGTCGAGTGCTAGTTGCCGCGCGCCCATTAAAGAGCAATGATGTCACCTCGGTCAGGTGAACCATAAGTTTGCATTCCTCTGTTGACCTGGCAACATGGAAACATCGCCATGGTGCTGACCTACGGCAGACACACAGACAGGAAAGCGAGACAATAGCACATGCACGGCTGAACAGTAAGGGGGCTGCTAGGCTAGTGCTCAACAACCCCCCCCACCCCACCTCAGTGCCCTCTGGAAGGCTATAATGCACAACCCCAAGCTGCACTGCTACTGAGGCATTGTTGGGAATGGGGATACAGAATTGGTGGTAATTTAGACGGTGCTATGTCATGTTTCTTGCTTGTCAAAAGCTCCAGAAATATACAAAAGGCCAAATGTTTTGTTCTTTTTTTTTGTCTTGTTTTTTTTACTTTGGCTGAACCACTTTTGCTATTTTCAATCCCTTTTTTAAACACGCCAAATAACACTATTCAGTAGTTTGAGTGAAGTAATGCATGACAACTGGGCAACGGGCCACTTCAAACTTCACATTTTTTTTGTAGTCAAAATTATTTACATGTAAAAAAAATTCAAATTCTGTAGATAAAGTCATTATAGAGTCAAAAAACGAATTCTGGAGAGTCCCAAGGGATTGAGAAATGCAAATCTGAACAACAACAGAGCATAGCAGTCTCCACTTGGTGTATTGCTCATGAAATGACTTAGCCTAGCCTAGGTTTCCTTTCAAAGGAGACAGGGGGTTTCCTTGAAGGTCTAAATGAGAAATATAAAGTGCATATTTACATCAAGACAAGATCATGCTCAGAGGAACCCACAAGGGGAACATATGGTTAGAATGATACTAGGGCCTTATCGGGCCTACCTGATGTTAATTATTCACACAAAACACATGGACACCCAAGCCCTAAATTCATGATCGAAGAGTGATATGCAAACTTATGCAGAGGTGAGTACATTCATGAAAAATATTTCTGTATCTATTGTAAAAAGCAGTAGAACTGATGTGATGCAGTTTTAGAGTTTTAGTAAAAGAAGCACAACCAGCAAAAAGGTATTTCTCATACTTGATCAAAAGTTTGTTCAGATCTCTCTAAGAATACTTTAAAGCCTAGACAACAATATGACAAAAATATTCATCCTGCCATATAATCTGACCTTGTTCTAATGGACCAAGTCCCTGCATGTTCTTAGTGAAAACCACACAAGTTTGAAAATGCATCAAGGAAAATGATAATGCTTTACCATTGTTGGCATGCAAAGATTTGTCTTTAAAATAAACAACACACACCGCCTATTTTTTTTAACAGTTTTTTGTTTCTTAGTTTTTGTCCACGCTTCACTTTTATATCATGCAATATAGACGTGCAAAAAAGATAACATCTATCTTCACAAAATACATTTTCATTACTATAAAAGGCTGTATTAAGAATGCTAACATCCGTTGTAGCATTAACCATGCTAAACTAGCTATATGTTAAATCTGTCTTTCCCTGCAGTACAGTATCATTCAAGGAAATCTAGATTATTGGCTAACACTTGGATTATAAGATGGCTCCCTTCTCTCATGTCACAAAGTAATAAAGATGGCATCATTGTTTAACTGAACAGCAGAGAGAAAATAAAAATCTATTTTATTCTATTCTTTAAATGTCACTTGTACTATATTCCTTAATATTTTAAATTATAAATATTGTTTGTTTGGCACTTTTCACATTTGTTCTTCTTATAAAAGTATGTTTCTGGTAATCTAATGTTGTTTATTAATCGCATTTACAGTTTCAATCTTTAAAGATCTATTTTGGCACAGGTTTATTTCGTCAGATTGTTATTACAGTCATTATTATCTTATCAGCATTTATTTCATTTATTACACTTCTTGGAACTAGAGCATCCTGCTAAACCACTCCTGCTAGACAAATCAGATATGTTTTAACTTTGTTTTTTAGTACATCACTTATTAAATAGCAGCATTTTTACAAATGAATAACAACCTTATTTACGTAAACCTCTTCAACACCTAGACAAATCCAAAACGTTTCCAACAGACAGAATCAAAAGACAGGACAGGACAACATGCTACCACTACGTCTATTGCTTCCAGTACTCATCACATTATTTTTTTAATCAAGATTCATCAAGATCCCCTAAATTACAAACCAAATAAGAATGACCGCTCTAAAACCCCATCGCTGCGGGTCATTTTGTTGAATTAGAAAAAACAAGAAAGTGTCCTAGACTTTGTTGGCATCGTCTCCAACTATGGGTATTAGATATTGTTTACATTGATTTGTCACAGTAGTAGTTTTGCTTGTATCCAAGAATCTCTGTCATTTCCTCAGGACTTCAACAAGCAGTATGTACCTTCTTCTCGCGGATCTATGTGCGTGTGTCTAGTGTGTATTAATGCATGTCTTTTAAATGTAGTACAATGTTTTCCCTCCCTACCGGCAACAAACAGAACAAATGATGCTTCAAGCCACTGGCCAGGGGACAGATGGAAGTCAGTTTCTCCCTCTTATTCACGTGGTGGCAGGACATATTCCCTACTTACCTACTGACCCTCATTGGTGCTGCCCGAAAGCTCACTAACTACAGACAAATGGTCAGCTCTACAATCAAGGGAGTGTTGCCCTCTCTGCCCTAAAAGCATTAGACGATTTAGGCGATCCTTGTTCTGCAGTAGTTGTTGTCTGGAAGAGCAAGCAGACATGCACTGTAACACCAGACGTTGCCACCCATGGAGAGATGTGAGGGGGGGGGCTCTGGGTTGATGTGTCAGAATGGGGGTGGTGCACGGAGGTACAGGGGGTTGGGTGGGTGAGGAAAGTGGATGGTGTTAGATGGGAATAAAGAAGCCTCCTTACCAATCTGTCCAGATATGCGCTCACTGTGGCTCCCATAGACATGGAGAGAAAGCATTCCGATCTTGAGTAATAGTTTTGAGGGCACACAATTAGATGGACCTCCTTCAGATTATCTTGAGTAATAGTTTTGAGGGCACACAATTAGATGGACCTCCTTCAGATTACTGGTCCTCACCAGCGCAAGTCAGATTGTGAAAGGTTGCGCAACACGTGCCCCCCTCCTCCTTTCGGCATTTTAGGAAATATAATTTTAACTGTTTTTTCTCTTCTCAGAAAAACAGCAAGTACAAAAAGACGGGCGACAGGATAACCTTGGTTTTTTATCCTGGTTTTTTTTACAAGCAAACCTGTCAGGATTGGGCAGGAACCCTGCGTACCTCCCACTGCTGCCTTGGACACGACACCTGCCACTCCCCATTCCCAGCCTTCTCACACAAGGTACACAACTACAGCACTCTCGTTGCCAAGGTGGGCCAGTGCACATCGATGACTATGGATCACAGTCTCCTAAGCTGTGTTAGGAAATATCAGGGCAGACTGTGACAAAATTGTAAGCGAAATAAGAGTCGGACGTGAGTAGATATGATTAGTTGCCTGACGTTTCATATGTACATGTGCCTGTCATGGAGTTCCTGAACTACAGCACACAAACCTGACCGCAATGGGCAGAGAGAGCTATACCCACACTTCACAGTGCATTAACATGAACTTCAGTGTACTCCGATTGCAAAATAAAACCCCAAAGCAACATCTTTAGCAGCTTATGGCTCTGTAGTGGGCAGTATCCGTCGCGTGAAACATAGTGGGAGAACCCCTGCTGTTTGCCAAATGCAGAACCCACAACCAATAGGGTTAAAGGCCACCCCCCGACAGAACGTAGCATGTTACAGTTCCCTCGCTCATCGTGGGCAGAACAGCTATGCCTAACAAAAGCCAGGTGCGGGGAAAACGGCGCTGCCTTCAAAAGCTCTGCTCCTAACGAGCCATGGCCAGGCTGACTAGAAGGACCCTAGCGGAGCCCAGTTCCACTGACGACAATTCCAGCTTCAGTGTTTGTTCATTTATCAGTAGTATGTGTGTTTCCCGGCAGGGTCACCGCCCAGAGGTCACAACCTAAGTGCTCTAGTTCCTGGTTACTGGCCTGTTTGATAGAGCCACAATGCAGAAGAGCATCGCTCGCTGAGTGTCTGCAAGTAGACATCCAGAGCTACAGCCCGGCAGTCCCAACAACACAGGTTTAGCCGGAGGGGGGGGGGGGGGGGGGGGAGTAATCTGAGGTTGGACAACACTTGTAACAGCTTTGGGTAGACGTTGTCAGAGCGCTAAAACCTCAGCCAAGACGTCCACACCGCTATTCAGCCTGAGGCGCAAGTGGCATTTTCCTTTTGCAGATATGTATCGTAATAAAGAGGCTAGTCCGCTTGATTGGACCATAATCTGCCGTGTACTGTAGATATGCTATAATCCCAGTAGAGCACTGAAATGGCATCCATGGGAGTTTGTGCGTGAGTGAATAATTGCTGTCCTGTTCTTCTATTCCTGGAGACCGACCCTGACCCTAAATCATCATGTGGTGGTGCCAACGGGGGGACGGTTCTGGACTTAAATAAGACATATATTACACTATGTGACATACTATTAAATCCACTTAAATAAAAAAAAGAAATACAAATCAAATAAAAAATATAGTCTTTACATTCATGTCAACCTGAATTCACAGATTTGAAAAACAATGAAAATACTGAACCTCATGGGCGAACTCATATTAATAAATAAAGATATGACGATATCTATAGTAATTGGAACAGTAGTAGTGATATCGGACGGCAGAACCCGTTGAGGAAAACGCCACAGCTTCCATATCCGCGCCCCGCGCTACTCTCAACCCCTTGACCCGATGAGGGGCGGCACCATGCGTTTCGGCCCCTCGTCCTACAGAAGAACCGCCAGCGTCCGCGCGGACCGACACGCAGCGGGACATCGCATGCACCCGGTTAAATCTGGAACCCAAGGCGCCAGAATGTAGGAAGCGGGAGAACAGGCCGTGTGTGGAAGCCTGGGGCCCCCACTCGTCTCTCCACTCTACAGAGGGGGGTGGCCGGGGGAGACGGGGCGAGGGATGTGGGATTTTTATAGACTACTGGGCTTTTCCTTAGATCTCACACCAAGCACTCGTTTGCAGTCTGATCGGTCACTTGGACGGGAGGACGAAAAGTGGTGTTGGGGGGGAGGGGGGGGGGGCGGTGTTGTGTCGGGGTTTGGGGGCGGGGCAAGGGACAAATTGAAACTGAAAGCATCTTAAGAAAAATTAAATGGAGCTCCATAGGAATGGGGGTGGGGGTGGGGCTGATTCCATGGGGGTCGACCCCCAATACCCCCACCGCCCCCCTTTTCCAAACTGTAGCCTGGCAGCGTGCCAGTCTAACATGGCGTTCACCACTGTCCAGAGAGCACACGAACAAACAAACAAACAAACAACAACACAAACGGAAACAATAAAAAAAAAAAACTCCAGAAAGATCAAGACTTAAGTAATAAAACATATTTACATTGTACACATTTTTTTTCTTTGTTTTCCCAACTGCCTCTCTCTCTTCTCCGAGCAGATTTCTCACTCCGCATCGCGTCTAGAATACTGAAACACGGAAAAAACGTGTGGACGATTCCTTCCAACATTCTTGCCCTCCTCTCCCTTTCTCTCTCTCTTTGCGTTCCTCCCCCCAGCCCCCACTCATTTTCCTCCTCCTTCGTTCCCTTTGTTTAGCCCACCTTCTGTGGGTTGGTGGCGCGCACGCCCTGCTCATACGTGATCCGCTGGCTGATCAGATACTGGGCTGCCTGTGTGGCCGCCGGCGACCCGGTTATGGTAACTTTACGGTTCCGGGTGCCGGGGATGAACTCTCCCTTTTTGGAGATCTGGATCCGGGCCCCGGTCAGTTCCTGGTACTCCACTAGCGTCTTCCCGCCTTTCCCCAGGATGGCTCCCACCAGGTTCTCCGGCACGGCGATCTCCACCACGTCCTTCGCCCCGTCCTGCATCTGCTTCTCGGCGGCCATCAGCGAAGACGCCATCAGCGGGGACGAGGCGCTCAGGTAGCCGTTGGTGGCCCCCGTGGCCGCGGCCAGCGAGCCCAGGGTGAACCCCCCCAGGGAGGCGGCCTGGTGGCCCGCGCTGGTGGAGGCGTCGCTGGCGTAGGACGCCAGGAGGTTGGCGGCTGCGGCGGCCGCCGGATTGGCGCTGGCGGCCACGGCAGCCAGGACCCCCGAGGCGGCGGCGGGGTTCAGCCCCAGGCCCAGGGAGTTGGTGTTGTAGCCGTAGCTGGCCAGCGTGTTGAGGGCCGAGGTGATGGTCAGGAGGTCGTTGCCCGAGAAGCTGGCGCCCATGGTGGTGGGGAACCCGCCCATGCTCTGCATGGTGGCCTGGCCCAGGAGGCTGGAGGCGGTTGCCGCGGCGGCGGCGGCCGCCGGGCTCACCTCCGCCGAGTTGGCGTAGGGCGAGCCGGTGGGGTTGGAGTTGGCCACCGGGCCGGAGATGTTGGAGTAGCTGATGTTGAGGCAGCTGCTGCTCTGCGGGTCCTCCTGGATCTTCTGGACGATGATCTCCACGGCTTTGCGGTTCTGCTCGGGCTCCCCGCTGATGGTGACCACGCGCTCCTGCAGGTTGATGCCCTCGGGCTTCTGGGACAGCTGCACCCAGGCTCCCGACTGCTCCATGACGGCCTTGACCGTGGCCCCGCCTTTCCCGATGATCAAGCCTGCCGTGCTGTTGGGGACAATCAGCTTGGCCTGGGGGAGGGGCAGAGAGAGAGAGAGAAAGGAGGGGGGGTTACTGCACTGACCTCACACTGCTTTGGTACGAGATCTCTCCATGACAAAAGGCTCATGTCAACTGAACGAAGGCAGAGGTTGAAATTAAGGGAAATACATGCACTTAAATGAACCCCCCAGCAAAATAGAAGTGAACAGAGGGAACAGGATGGAAATACCTGACAGACAGATAGAAACACAATGAATCAAGATGAAGAGAACGGAAGCTTAGAAAGGAGAGATACATTCAAGAGAAACGGTGGGCTGCTGTAGCATCGCTGATAAACAAGAAGATGTTGTTTTCATTTTAGAAACCTAACATTAAAACCCTGACAGAGTTTCTGGAGAACAGAGGGACTGTGAATCACTGGTTGGAAAGCGGATCCTGGTGAAAAGCATTGAGTCCCAGGGGTCAGTGTTGCCATGGAAACCCAGCTCCAGCATTCAAGGGGCACTGAAAGGGAGTCAAAGCAACGCGTAGCAAATAGCCCCCCCTCCCAACACACATACACATTCAAATTCACACAAGCATGGGCGCGCACACATACCGCACAATATACAATCTCCATGCCCCCATGTGTGTATACTGTACACAATGAACCCAGTCACACAACCACCCCAATAACTGACTCTACCCCTTCATGTTGTCATACAACTCTAACACCGGCTGGGGGAGTGAGGAAGTATGTAACTATGGGATGTGTTTGGGACAATGAACACATAAGAACACATTAAACAGGTGCTGCGGCAGTGTTTTAAAAAACAGAGTCCTACAGAGTTAGTCCCACAGAGTTAGTCCCACAGAGTTAGTCCTACAGAGTTTGTCCCACAGAGTTAGTCTCACAGAGTCAGTCTCAATGCACAATCATCTAAGTGAAGGCGATATACGACAGGAAGCTACAATGAGGAGACGGGGGATGAGGAGACAGGGGATGAGGAGACAGGGGATGAGGAGACGGGGGATGAGGAGACAGGGGATGAGGAGACAGGGAATGAGGAGACTGGGGATGAGGAGACAGGGGATGAGGAGACGGGGGATGAGGAGACGGGGGATGAGGAGACGGGGGATGAGGAGACTGGGGATGAGGAGAGAGGGGATGAGGAGACAGGGGATGAGGAGACAGGGGATGAGGAGACGGGGAATGAGGAGACTGGGGATAAGGAGACAGGGGATGAGGAGACAGGGGATGAGGAGACGGGAAATGAGGCGAGGGAACGGAATGGAGGACAAGGCAAAGATAAGAAGGAGGCAAGGACAAACAGAGAGAGATTGTGTGTGTGTGTGTGGAGGGAAGGCTGGTAATTGCCATAGCCTCCATGTTCTCTTATTGCGCGACTGGGTTTGATCTTTACTCTTTCTCTCTCAATGTTTGCCGCAGTTCTACTGAAGCCAGCCACACTCCTTAACGGCGCTCTGCTGTAACCTTGATTTTGTAGCGGGGCTGGCTGTGGAGCGCTGCAGGGGATTTACATAGAAAGTGGAATGAACAGAAAGCAGCGACCGGGTGAAGATAATACCTTGACTTCAATCTATTACAGTTTTTATGTTAGTGCTTGTAGTCCTTTTTATGACAATAATGAAGAATAATGCGGCGGTATTAAATTTGTTTTTGTTTGTTCAGGGAACATGGGAGAGACTTGTATTCGCCTTTATGGATTTGGACAAGGAGATGCCATCTAAATTGGTATTGGTTCCGTGGAATTCCTCATCCGTTTTCTCATAAGCAATTATTCTCACCCCTCCCCCAAGTCTATGTCAGAGACATATCTGCCTCCCTTTCATTCAAGGACAAAAAAGAATATACTTATATAAATAATTATAAATAATTGAATGGTATGACACAGTAAAACCCAGGACTGCTGACGAACAGGAACACATTCACTTCATCTACTTCTTTTACCGGACAGTTCAACATTGCAACTCCCCTTTCATCTTTTCCGGGTAACCACTCTAAATCATGGGCACCCATTTTAATCTGAAGCAATCCTCCTAATCCCTAAGCGTTATAGCTGAACAAAATATCTACATTAATGTATGTCTATACAGCTATCTGGTGTCTTATCCGTGGCCTCATGTCCTCATATACCACGGCTGTCTGCCAATCAGCATTCAGGATTCAAACCACCCGGTTTATATACCTATACATACCTATGTATATACACGGTACATGTATTTATATATGTAAAACGATGAACATTTGGTCAGTGAGTCACAAAATGCTGCTGATTAAAATGTAGGGTTAGAAATAAAGCAACGCATAGATAATTCATATAATTTTGCTGAATGTGTCAAATGGCTTGGAAAAGGCTGAGAGACTGAAGCCTCCTTCCTGTTACTTCAGAGAGACCTAGATAGAAAGATAGATGGATAGGAGGGGGAAACAGGAGTCTGCTGCTGTTTCATCAACCATGGCCAGTCATTCATTATGCACTGTAGGTTGGTGTATAGGGGTCAGGATGGTGTTGGGTGAGGGGGGGTGTATAGGGGTCAGGATGGTGTTGGGTGAGGGGGGGTGTATAGGGGTCAGGATGGTGTTGGGTGAGGGGGGGTGTATAGGGGTCAGGATGGTGTTGGGTGAGTGGGGGTGTATAGGGGTCAGGATGGTGTTGGGTGAGGGGGGGTGTATAGGGGTCAGGATGGTGTTGGGTGAGGCGGGGTGTATAGGGGTCAGCATGGTTTTGGGTGAGGGGGGGTGTACAGGGGTCAGCATGGTGTTGGGTGAGGGGTAAGGCAGCACTGACTGGGAGCAGTGATAATAGCGACGGAGAGTGCTGAGGCACGGACACTTGTCAGAACAAGCTTCCAAGCATTAAAACAGCCCAACATGCCCCAGAAGTGAACTAAGCCAACATTCACTTAACAATGCAATGAAACGGCGTAGCTTGCTAGAACGCCGCCCTCTCAGATCACTCGCTATTAGTCGTAGGTGTCTGTCGCGACCGTAGCTTGACAGCATGCAGGACACACCCGCAAGTCCTCTGCCAGGCTACGGGTACTGAGGGGGGCTTGTGTGTGAAGGGTGAAGGTCTTACTGCGTGTGCCAGGACCACAGAACCCCCCAACCCCACCCTGGCCCTCCATCCCCAGCTACTACACCTAGGGACATGGAGCAACTGTTGCCCCACCCCCCCACCCCCGCTCCCTTTGTCCACCCCGTGGTCGGAGCCTGATCCGTGAGCGGGGGACCGTTTGCACTTTGAAGTCTTAAGCGCCAGACTTTGGGTTAATCGCCTGTCTCTTGATCCCCGGGCTTAGCCGCTCCTCGCTGCCTCATCTGCCTTTCAGTGTGTAGTTCTCTCTGAGGCTGGACAAAAAAACAGGTTAAAAATAACACCGCGGTCTCCTCGTGCAGCAGACAAGCCGCTCCCCTCCCAACGGATGACAGCTCGAGTTTTGAGTGATGGACCATCTTTCTTGCATCCCTGTGGCTCAGTACACAACCCAAACACGATGAATGAAAATCGAACCGGAACGAGCCTCAAACAAGGACTGAGGCACTCTGGTATGCTAGCCTGATGTATGTAACTCTTGTCATTCTTCTTTAAAGGGGACGTGTTTTTCTTTAAAGGGATGTGTTTTGTGGTTGTGGCTGTAAGGATTATCGCTGGCTGTCATCTCAGCTCCTTCCTGTGTCAGTAATGTTAATCCGCCAATTCATCCACCATTTCACTCGTAACACTAAGAAAGCATCATTTTGACATTTGGATTAAGCGTCACAACCTATTTACGTACTGTGGCCAAACACAACGGATATTTGAACAGAAACACTGGGTGTTTAAAACCCTGACTTGCTGATATTTATATATAACCTGAAATCACTAATAAAAATAGTATTTGCTCTAATCATTGGTAATCATTGTCTATTGATGATGCATCCCGGAACTTTATGGTATTTAGACAAAATGCCGGGATTGAAGGAATAATTCAGGCCCTCCGCTTTGTGCTTTGCTGAAGAACACAAGCCTCTGCCTTAATGCTTGAATATATTTGAGGGGAGGTCTTAACCGTATTAAGAACGCAGAATATGGGGTGTGATGTGGAACTGTGATGGTAAAAACATGTGGGTCAGTATATCCTGGTCCTTTACCTTTAGCACACCCACAGCCAGTCTATGTTTAGAGACTTAGCTGGCTTGGATCCAGAACGTAGAACCTCCATCATGCATTGAATGACCTCCGGAGCCCTGGCATCTAACAATTGCTGATGAGGCCCAAAATAGCCCTGTCCTTGTGGAGCCGAGGTGGGACCACGTCCGACCGAGGAACCTCAGCGTGCCGATGAGCCGGGCCGAAGGCCCACTCCGCCAGGATGTGTTCACTCACAGACCCTAACGCGCTTTGACAACCCGGAGAAGTGGAGAGAGAGAGATAGTGAACCGAGAGAGGAAGACCTTCCCTTGCCCACTCTAATAAAACAGGGCCGATGCTTGGCTAAGCGTGTTGCAGGCTTTTAGGGTTGGGAGCACCATTCAGCCTTAAGTAATACGACACCTCTGTCCACTTAGCCCCCTGAAGGCTTTCATTAACATGAGGATTCCGGACGGCGGTGTGGCCGGTCGTGAATGACACTTACTTCATGTCACGGTGGGATTTTGGGGCCGTGTCGCTTTGAAAGGAGGTGGGAAAGTCTACGTTGAAAGTAGCTAACAAATCCTTCAAGGTAAAGGGCGGCACATTGAGAACCGTTGACCACCACAATCGTATCCACTTTTTGTTACCTATGTTATGCCAGTGGATTGCAACGAGTCAGGATCCTGGAAAGTTAGCAAATCTTAGCTACATTGAGAAAACATTTTTGGTAACCACGGCAACTGCAGACCTCAACACTCCATTCATGTTCCATACACGCTCAAACTTAAACCCAGATATGTTGCTTCCACAAGTGCTGTAAATTACAGTCTCATGTCCGGTTTCACCCCTCTCAAGGCAGCCAATGGATTAACTTGTATCTCATCAACAAAAAACTGTGTCCTTTAACCTTTCCTTTCTGCCTTATACACGCAGCCACACACAAACACACCTCCATCCACATCATTGGCAAATTGGTCCTTCTTTCCTAAAAGATTTAACCCAACATTAGCTTGGGCACATCCTTGTCAGACAACAGATATCTTGTAGTGCTTCTCACCACCGGCTCTCCCACAAATGGGATCAATACCTGGCAGAGAAAGTGACCTTTTTCTGGGCCTGCTGATACATCTGAAGGTTAAAAACAGGCACCAGACTCCCTTGAGACTTGCCTGGAGAAGTAGATGCAAGCCGCGGGTCTTTCGTTGCAAACGCTACTGTGTAGCAATTTTCCTGATGTCGCTTTTCATTTAGGAGACGAGCGGCCCGTCTGCCTGCGCTAGGCCCCGGCCGTATAGATTAGCAAGCACTGTGTGCTTTTCCAATGAGTACTGTTATTAGATTCAGGATTCTGGTTAATTAAATAGACTGCGGTTGGTGGTGTTGCAGGGGAAGGTGGGCTGAAACAGCACAGCCACTTAAGGCAATCACTTATGTCGTTACGATGGAGGAGACCCTCTGCATAACTACGGTGCCAGTGGGCCAGTAAAAAACGGAGCTTTATTGTTTAACAGATCTCCTCACGTCCCAGTGCAGTCTTTGGAAATGTATTTGTAAATCATCAGTCTTATATTACTGTGTCTTTATTTACTGAAAATATTTTCAGGTTCTATATTTTTATGACGTTGCCTTAAACGAATATGTCGCCTTTGAAAATGTTCAGTCACGCTGTACACTTACAGCCCTGATTGGTTGATAGGATTGTCCAGGCAAAGAGATATGAATTAACAGAACAGGTTTAGAACCTTTAATGTAGCTAGTAAAATCCCAGTCTAACCACCATTTTTTTTAGATAACATTCCAACAGAGCTGGCCAGCAACATAGGCCCTGAAAAATGTATATTTCACTCTCCTTAAGGCAAAATGATTATAAATTACTGGAAACATTCTTACAATTTCACATTTTGTCTTGGCCCCAAAAAATATTCAACTTGAAATCCAAGCAATTTTCTTCCTAATCCATCACCAGAGACATGATGAAACTCTTGTCAGATTGGTGAACGCCTACATTTCTCCAGTGGATAAAATAAAAATGATCCCCATAATTTAACTTCTAAGTTAAATCTGTAAAATCTGGAAATGTCTATTAATCTATTTGTCTCACCGAAGATAAGACTATAACATTTCATTCATATATTCATACATTTGAACACGGAAAACTATTAACTGCACTCCACACACAGATTAGCAAATAAGCAAACGGATGCCATGCCAGAGTTGTCTAACGTCTCAACAATATTGAGAGATATGTTAGTTATTAATTAAAGGATATTTTACACTCACTGGAATTTGATGTTTACACCCGAAGGAAGAGTGCTATATACTGGCCATAAAACATCCATCAGCTTCAATATGCATTCATTTGAAAGACAGGCGTCTTCTCTATTCATGCCAACTTCTGTGATTCGAGAGACCACAGCATTTCCCAAATGAATCATAATACAATCAGATCTGATTGGTGAAATCATGACGGGCTTGTACTAGAGACTTTGGACAACCCTGCCCCACAATCATGGAACACTTTGCAGAGTAACCCTACAAGGCATTGGTGTTTATGTGACTGTTCAAATCGTTGATACATAACCATTTTCCTGTTAACTGTGAATGCAGTTCACAGTTAGCAAGATGCTAATACAAATATCCAGCCTAAAACCCAAAAGAACAATGCAACTACAACAAACAAATGCACAGTGGCTAGGAAACACGGCCAGTCCTCTTCTGGCTTTATTGGGTTTTATGCTATAATCTATATAAGGGTATTTACATCACTCTTGTATTGTTACCATTAAAAAAGCAAAATATATTTTTTTGTTCCTGGGCCTTCATGAGAAAAAAATTATGTTTACCGTGTAGGACCCTGATGTGAAGGTCCTAAATAGTAGGAACAATCAACACCTAATATGTTACGGCTTTAAAGCTCCATCAACCTCAAAGATCTACCTGAGTTATATCAAATAATCACCAAAAAAATCTAACTTGACATTATTAAGGAGTTCTTAATAAAAACCTACTTCAACAGCACACACCCCACACAGACAACTACGCGTGGTGACTGGCCTCGTTCACTGTGACTTTTGGTGTCTGAGGTTAGAGCACCATTCGATTTTGGGAGAAAGTCCAGAACATACCACTTTTGCACTTTTCCACAGCGATGCGCTAACTCACATCTCATTCCGAAATGAACACGGCTCTCCATTTCCTTTACATGCACAGGATCCTTCCTGTGTGGCCCAGGACAATAACAGGATGTAGGAAGCAGGTGTTCCTACCCAGGGTGAAAGGTCACAGGAAACAGCAGTCGGACAGAGGAAACCAGAAGAGGGAGGATTCTGTGAAAACACAGACCGAAGGCAGCGGGGAAGCAGCTCAAAGTAGTGACCACTCCCCGCCATGATGTCACCGCTGACGTCACGATCCCGGTCCGTGCGGGCACGCGGTGCCGACCGCGAGATGCCAGGTCAGATCACAGTTAGCCAGCGACGTCCTTTCGGGGGCCCTCTAGCTAAACCAGACAGCGTTGAGCGCCGAAAGTGACATTCTGGGTGGGCGGGTGTGGACGGTCTTTGGTGCCTGTCTGTCTGTCTGTCTGTCCGGGGTAAAAGCCACGGCTGTGATTGAGTTTCGGTGTTTGCCGCCTGCGCTGCCCCGGTCTCCGTTTGTCGAGCGGAGATTATCGGACGCGGCTCGCAGAAGCCGGCATGGCAGCTGTCGCTTAACATGACTTCACATCTTATCTTCCATCTCTCCCTCGCGCTGCTCCCTGGGGTGGCCAAGAGACACATGCCGCGACAGCCGTGCCCCGCGACAACAACCACGTAGAAAAACAGAAGACCCCACGCTCTCACAGGACCAGAACAGGCCAGGCAGGAGCATGCCCAGGGCCTGTGGGTTCCATTTGCCCTGTGGAGGTCCATTCATCGTGTGAAGTAAACCCCATCGCTTTCTCGCTTTGTTTCAGCTCCAGCCGTTGTCTGAGGAATGTTGACCCTGCTCTTCATAGTCTGCAGAGAGAAGTGTGTGTGTGTGTGTGTGGGGGGGGGCTTTTAGAGGAGAGCTAACATTACTAATAGCCTAGAAACCATCGGCCGGCGTTGTCTGAACTCAAGCACAGTTCATGAAGCCCTCCCAAATTCAATATTAATAGTAAAAGAGAGGCTGGGGAATTATTTCTGATTAAAATAACCACCCCAAATCGGATGCCCTAGGAGCTGTTCCTTTTGTCCAGCTCGGCCATCAATCCATTGTTTTGTTCACTCAAAAGCTTAAAGGACAATTTAACTTTATTTCAGTTTGATTTTAGATGGTCCCTCACCCCGAAAGTAGACTATCGGCCAAGAGAAACAGTAATGCATGATTTAGTACTTCAAACAGCCATGGCAAATTGCAGCTAACTTTAGATACTACGTGCTAGAATAGCAATAGGAGTAATGTATGAGTGCATTAGCATCGACAGGGAAATGATGCTGGGTGATTGCATACCCAGGAACTACAGCGCAAGTGCTTGTGTGATTTTGTGTTTAATACGTTTTTCTTATGCATATGCATATAAGTGTTTACTCCATAAAATGCCTTTTGACTGAACTATTCTCGGCCCAGCAGAGAAGCGGGGAACTACTCCGGGAACCCTGGTAATGGCAAACGTTAATAAGCGCGGCTGGAAGAGGGATCCCAGGTAGGCTCTCGAACCGGGATCCATGAGTTGAGGTTCTGGCCGGACATCACCGAGTCCCCAAAGTCAGCACAAAGGGGGCCGTGGAGAACTGGGGCTGAGAACACGCCACGGACAGCAGAAACAATACCCACAGTTCTCTCTGAATTATGAACCCTCAACATATGGTGTTTGCCCTGGGGGGGGTGGCTGAATAAACGGAGCGATAAGTAGAAGAGGGAAAACACTGCGGGTGCCCCCGCCCCCCCCATACGATCAATGCAGTGCCATCATGGAGTGACCAGAAGTGATAATCACTTAAACAGATTGGAAAGGGAAATCAATGGCTCGGCAAACGGCGCCCGGTCCATGTCAGTACGATGCGGTAGACTCTGAGAGGCCCATACAAAACCACAGCGACGCTTCGTCTCGTCGTTTTTGTTTTTTACGCCAGGCTGCGCGGCTTAATTCGGGAAAGACGCGGGAAGGGCGACGGAGGCGGCGACACAAATGACCAGCGGGTTTGAAACCAAACGTGGGTCTACGTGGTCCTTAGGGAGTGGGTCCCCGCCACTTCTAACACCTCATCTATATGCGTTCCGGCTGGACGAGGCTGGTGCTCAGAGTCTCCCTCCGGACCCTGGGCCGTCTGACAGCGCGTGACAGGTTGAGGGTAGTGAAGCTAGCGACCCGTGGTTTAATTCACATGTGTGGGTATAGAATCCACACACCCCAGGCCCCGTATCCTGTCTGAGTGGGTTATATCACAGCCGCAGGATGTCTCTCCACCAGTCTGTTTACGTGGAAGCTGGGAACAATCCAACCAGACGTGGCGACGGATCGGTTCAGGGCCAATGAATAACAATTAAAACCTGGGTTGGATCGGACCTTCTTCGAAATACAAAAGAACACGGAATTGTGCAAATTGTAAGTGTCTGCATTTGAGTCGTGCAGTGCCTCCTGGGATCATGGTCGGAAAGAAATCTTTTGAACTTTTACTGTTTTCTAACTTAGGAAAAGATGTGCAGGAAGGGTATGAGTGGAAAATAAGGTTACTGATAGCTGACAAGGCACAGGGCTCGCTGACATCCACGTTCACAGTGAATTTGCAGTGATTAAAAGGGTACCGGCGCAAATGATACAAAATACTACATTGGGGGGAAAGAATCCTTAAAGAAAGTCTACTTAAAGAAAAGACATTTTAGATTCAGCCAAACTGTCAATGGGGTAAAACAATTGTAAAAACAAGCTTCAGACACAAACAACAAATCTGACCAGGTTCGATATCCTTGTTTTCTTATTTAAAGAATTCAGTTGTACCTGAATCGCTGTAACTTATTTTTTTGAGAGCTTTTTTCCTTTGTTGTGATGCGTTTTGCTGTAACTGGGATGTTCCGAGGGCCGAGGCGATGCTTCGTATCTAATGAATAAGGACTAGCGTGTTACTGTTTTACCAATGCAACACTAGAAATAATCACGACATACACCCTCCCCCCTCTCCGCCTTGTTGTGTGAAGGCAGCTGCCAAAACACAGACAATGGAGTGTTGCTATATCCAAAGTAATGACCTCCTGGGATTAGAATCATCCATTTTGGTCTGGCTAACTCAGAGGGGTCAACATTTTGGCTCAGCCACCACATGACGGATGTTCCTCCGCAATGGTTCAGTCCAGGGTTGTCAGGAAGTGATTCCCGCACGCCTACAGTCGCATTGGGGCTGGCCAGTATAAACAAACTGGTATATCCCAATGTAAACCAGCCATATGGATCGTGAATGCTGACTGGCTGACAGCTGTGGAATAAGAGAACGTATGCCACAGGTGTGACATCACACGTATTTTATCTCTCACAGAAACACTATACGTTTTTCTACTATTTTATCGCCCAACCCTAAACATCACTCTCACACTGGGGATACATTGGGGTTACCCAGGGGTTACTTTGGGGTTACATTGGGGATACCCTCAATGCCAGAGGGTCTCGGGAGAGAGGAGAGAAGCAGAGATTCAGGACCAGAGTAGCGACTTCACCTGTTTGATGCGGTCTGGGTTGACCGTGGTCTGTGGCTGCAGTACGCTGACCGGCTCGGACTTTTGGGTGCTCTGGGGCATCTCGCGCACCTTCTCAGCGATGAAGTTATGGACTCCGTTCAGCGCCTCAACTGTCCCCTGGATCAGACACACCCGCTCTGTCGTGCCTGAAGAACAGAGGAATGAACATCGCTTAATAACAAAAATAACTTCAGAACGTAATGCGAGGACGAGAACGTATTTGTCAGGCATTCTGGTAATGTACGCTGATTGGCTTCTTCAGGCCAATATCTTGATGGTAGTTAACTGTGAGCAATGCCTGGTTCTTATTTGTAATAGGCTAATAGCCAATCATCATCCACCATATCTTCTATCCGTGTTTGGTGCACGCAAGAACAAATCATATTTCTGCTGTGGGACAGCTCACTAAAATACTAAAAAAATAAAAATAAATTGTGAGCCGTATTCAAACAAAAGTTTAAATGAAATGCCAAGAAAACTATAGGCAGTTAAACCATTATTATTCAGACATTTTTGCACATCAGCTGCATGTAAAATGTGGGTGAATTTACTGACATGGGCAGTATTCTCTCCGGGTATAAATGTCAGTAAACTAAAATATTATAAATGATAACTGAGAAATGTAAATGGCCCGGAGTAAAAATATGCTAACAGTTACTCTCCAGATTAGGAATAAATGTCAACCAATATTGAAATATGGTCTGATATACTGGGAATCCGTCCAATATATTCATGATCAACATTTGGCTTGACTGTTGCCTGACTACAACTGTGATTAGCAGTGATACGATTGCGTAAGACATCCACACGTGGCCACATCTGTTGAGCATTGTGACGTCCTCTGATTCCCAGACAAGATGGAGCTAAACAGTCACGTGGCTATAGACTGTCTTTCAACTCATCGTAAACAGCACACCAATGACCAGTTCTCCCTGATAGAGAGAATACGTAATGTGATTTGTCAGTAGAAAGTCTTTCTATGCGATCTGTAACAATATGTTACAGTAAGCACTTTCATCACTTTCAGATCCGGCATGTTTACCAGGCGGCAGACCCAGACTTCTGGTTGTCTGGTGCCACGGTTAGGATCATTGGACCCCGGCATTCAGAACTAACACAACCTCCCCCTGAGTAAACACAGCTCCGCTGTTCTCTCAGAACGTCCGTGTGTTTGGATCATGAAAGGAAAACAACCCGCCTAAAAGCCCACATAATGTGGCAGGAACTAGGCCAACCCCAAGCCCCAAAAAGCCTTATCACGCCCCAACAGCGGCAGCATCCTGCTTCCTCCGTGCACCCCCCTGTTTTTCAAGACCAATCATGTTGAGTGTGGTGTTACCATTAGTGGTGAACCAATAACAGTGGAACAGTTTGAACCAATAACAGTGGAACAGTTTGAACCAATAACAGTGGAACATTTTGAACCAATAACAGTGGAACAGTTTGAACCACTGACAGGACAGTGGAACACTTCGAACCACTGACAGTGGAACAGTTCGAATCACTGACAGTGGAACAGTTCGAACAACCGACTGGACAGTGGAACAGTTCGAACCACTGACAGCGGAACAGTTAGAATCACTGACAGTGGAACAGTTTGAACCACTGACAGTGGAACAGTTAGAATCACAGACAGTGGAACAGTTTGAACCACTGACAGTGGAACAGTTCGATACCACTGACAGTGGAACAGTTCAAAACCACTGACAGTGGAGCTGCACAGTCTCAGACTGTGGGATGGGATAAAGAGCCTATGTGAGCTCATGACAGCTGGTGTCCTAGGGGTAATCTGGGCCCGACCAATCAGCCAGTGGATTATTAAGGCGGGGATGGTCATTGTTTTGGCGTAGGGATGTGGGCAAGAGGGAGGTCAGACTGGATACACAGCAACAAAGGGCATCCTATCAAATCCTAGCTGTGTTTGCAAATGTTTTCCTGCATGTTCTATTCTACAGGTCATTCCTGGAGATGGACTTGGGGTTGACAGTCAGTAGCACCAGTTGAACACTACGAGCGTTCTCTTCACATGAGTGAAAGTGATGACTATAGGCGTGTTGCTCAAGTGGCAACAGCTTTAAAGGGTGTGTGTGTGTGTCTGTGTGTGTGTGACCGTCTGACCTTGGGCTAACCCTGTGTGAGAAGCGTCACTGTTTGGCAACAAGCATTCTCCAATGTATGCTTTGTTTCCAGACCCCCATGATATGCTAGCAGAGCATCTGCTAGGTGCACCTATTACATATTTTGTTGCTTGGCCAACCGGTGTCCACAGAGCACTCGATTGGCTATCCCATCCCTAAGGCTTGAAACAGTCTGAATCGTCTCTGCCTGTTTACTGTCGTACAGTGTTTTTCCGTTACTATGGCGCTAAACCCTAAACCTTAACACATTTCCTTATTTACCATTCATAACAGTGACAGACCTTCGACAAAAATCCTTGAATTGCCAGGCTGGCAGCACTCAGCTCAGCTACAGCAGTGATGCGGAGAGCGATGGGTCATTTTATGAGCAGTTGTGTTTATGGAATCATTTATTGTGTGACTCACTCATTCCCCGGTCTAATGGGCAGGAGGTGATGAGGGGAGCTGCTGTTCACTTCTAGTGGCACCTCGCACCTTTCACGGAACGTCTCTCCCTTTAATCCCCAGTCTACTCAACCACTTTTGAAACGTCTGGAAAACAACCCAGGATTTAATCAAGTCTGGCTTCACCGTGGGATAACCTTAACGGGGTAAGGCCCGGTAAAACCAATGTTGAAGAGTGAGATGTGGTTGGTAGGTTTAATGTAAGCTCATTAACCGGAGCTCCTTAGGCCCTGGCTAAACCCGGTAAACTGTGTACCTTTGATCTAATAGCTGTTTTATCTGCATATTATAGGAAACACTAGACACGGGAAATGTGATGAGACACTGAGACAACTCAGCCCATGTCACAGCACCAAAAGATCTAAGATAAAACTCTCAGACAATCAACGCTTTTCAATTTGTTTTTATTTTACTCTCTTTACGATTTCCAGTGTCCAGCCTGTCAATGGGATGTTATTTCTTTGCATAACTCTACTGTCAAAGCTGGCCTAGTTGTGAAAAAAGTCTGTTGTAATGGGTTAACAAGATGCTTACCCTTCCTTATCCTCATGTTCATGTTATGGTGGTAAACTGGTTAACTCACACTGAGTCACACTAAGACAAAATGTATCGTCTCCAAGAGGAAGACTTTCATTTATCAAGGACTCACCACAACCCATCCCACTCTACCAAAGGGCACTGAAGCAATAGAAGTGATCACAGACTCTTCAATAACCATTTAAACTGCTTATTGACCAGCCCTGCTGCTGGGTCAGAGGCTGTCCCATCTAGCATGACAGAGTTGTGGGTGATCAGGGTGGAGGTTAAATTACTGAAGTAAAAATTCAAGCTACCAACCTTCTCTCAGCAATTCACCATTTACAAGCCAATTTCAAGTGAAACATCGTACATTATTGGGTGAAATAAGAAACAGCACACCGTCCCTCAGCTTTGACAGGCAGTCTTTGTATAGCCAAGTATTAGATCTGGCCCCAGAACGTTTTGGAACATGCATTACCCGTGGAAGGGTTTACAGATGTTTCCTGGTTTGGAGAGAGAGGGGAAAGAGAGAGAGAAAGAGAGAGGAGTAAGAGAGTGAGAGAAGGGGAAGAGAGAGGGGGGGGGTAGAGAGGGTAAGAGAGAGCGAGAGAGAGTGGGGGTAAGAGAGAGAGAGCCGGGGAAAGAGAGAGAGGGGGAAGCAGAAAGCTCCATGTGAGTGAGACGGAGAAAAAGAGTTCACGGGGACGACTCAGGACCATTGAGAAAGGAGCTTAAAAACAGGCTTCACCCTTCCTCCGTGACTCATACTTTCCTGTCCGCCTAGCACCGCGTACTTGATTGCAGTTCTGAAACAGATGGGTCCCGTGAGAGTCGGGGACTCATTGTCTAAAGCCTGGGAGCAGCAGTCCCACCCACAGAGGGAGAGAGAGGTGTGCTGGGGGCCTCCAGGGACCCAACCCTGTGTGTGTGTTTTGTTTGGGGGGGGGGGGCGGCAGTTGAGTCCAGGCCCATCACTGTTCTCCCTCATCACCCAGGCAACCAGCAGGCCCCCTCTAAATCATTGCGGGCAGCTGTTGCCTGTTGGGTGATGTAATGTCATGATTTTAAACGGAAAGGCTGCATGTGAGGCCGCTGGAAGTGGACTTTTTTCCGCATGACAGTACGGGAGTATGGCCCCGAGAAAACCTGGCAAACGTTCTGTCCAAGAATCATTTGTTTTTTTGCATTCATGTCAGTCAGGTTTCAGGCTGCGTGTGGACAGAGTATATGCTTCGCAGCTGTCTGACGCCACTGAGTTCAGGACCTGGTTTTACCAAAGGCTTCTTAAAGGCACAGTGCGGTCAGAAAACAACATTTTCCTGTGGAATTGTGAAAATGGCGAAAACACACTTCTGGTGTAAAAGCTTTTTTGGTGAAATAGAGAGTTGAATGCAGATATCACCAGGCTACAAATACGTAACCGGACCACTGGATGACTGGAAGACTGTTAAACCTTTAAAACAGCTAGTTTTGGGGTTTTCCCTCCAATCACTGGCCACTCCCAGACTGTATTTGCTTAACTTAACAAGAAATGGATAAGAAGCTAAGGTATTTGTGAAACATTTTGACCATTTTAATTAAAAACCATCACAATAAGTCCCTTAATGGGTACCCTGAAAAGATATAACACATCTCTATGTGAAAGCCACCACAACCAAACAGCATTCGAATACACTTGTTATTTGCAGACAGTTTTAGACCACTTTTAAAACGTATGTGTGTATTCTTTGAAACATCACATAATACACAGAAGATAAACAGTCCATCAGGGCTGCCAAACCCTGTTCCTGGAGATCTACTGTCCTGTCCGTTTTCTCTCCAACTCTACTTTAGCACAACTGATTCTAATAATTAGCTGGATGAAAAGCTTAATCAGGAGAGTCACACATGGAGTTGGAGAAAAACCCTCCAGGACAGTAGATCTCCAGGAACAGAGTTGGGCAGCCCTGCAGTATGTCACTGGATGAATCTGTCTGTCCAATGAAATCAAATTGATTTGGTCAACTTGGTCAACTTAAATATTTTTTTTTACATACTACCAAATGTCTGAAATGCATAAAATGAAAACAGAAAGTAGTGAATTATTAGATTAGATGTAGAGGCCGGGCCTACGTGATTTCACAATAACTTGTTGCAATCTACTAAATGCTGTTTTAGCAGTGAGAAATACCTTGAGTTGGAGTGAGTTGTTTGGGTGAGGCTTAATATAATGCATTTGATGATGTGTAAAAGTGAACAGTGCAATGTGGCAAATGTGCAAAATGTATTTGTAAGCGCTGGTCCATTGTCGGTATCGTGGAATGTTAACATGCTAACAGAGAACGCTAAGTGTTTCCTGTCTTTTGATCCTGTTAGTATTCCACAACTCTCTCTTTAGGTAACACATGCTACATCTCTGAGCGGTGCAGGAAAGACGCGTCATTAAAACACTCATAAACCTGAGTTCCATCGTCATGGGGACAGCGGGTCTAGGTTGAGGCGGCCGAGGGATCCATTTATGCACTTTAGGAAGCCGTAATAAAGTAGTTTTGGTGAGGAGGACTGTGCCGGAACTTTTCTGGGGCATAATTCTACCAGGAACAGCAAATCAGCAAACATGATTAAGGGCCTTCACCCTCCTCAGCTCAGCAACAACCACCAGAGAAAGAAACAGAATAACAAAAAGACTTGGAAGAAAGAGTGAATTCCTCAGTAGTGATGTCACTCTTCTGAGCGAGTCCTGGGTTTTCTCTCCCATGTCCCCCCACCATCCTTAGACCCCCCTTAGTCCCACCTCAGCCAGCAAGCAAGAATGGTGTTGTCATGGTTACAGGGCCCACGCCGTGCTAACAGCTGAAAAGATGCCACCCTCTCTGCTTCCTTTCCTCTTACACACACTCCCTTAACCTCCTAAAGCCGTCTTGGACACCTCCTGGAGACCTTGCAGCAAGTCTACATTACTTTGGGGAGGGGGGGGTGCTGGGTACAGGAGACCCTACTGAGGGTTGCCCATAGAAGACAACTGAAGCACTGCCAGTATGTCTAAAGTCAGGCAAATAGACATCTGTCACTGTGTTCCAAACGGCCTGTTTTGTGGCCTTAGGGACCGACAGGGTCTGCCTGCTGCTCGTTCTTAAGCCAACGGGTTTTATTTTGGAGACAGCTGGAACTAAAGGGCCTCAGGAAACGTTGGACGGAATCATGGAATCTAGAAATTGAAAAGCAATATTCAGAAATGTTTATCAACCTAGCAGAGAAAAAAAAAGAAAATAGAATCGAGGGCTTTAGAGGTGGGAGGTAACATAGCAAAACATCTGACCATTAATCGCAAGATTGTTGGATCAAATCCCGGAGTCAGCCGGAGACGAACCTGCTGTTCTGTTACTTAGCAAGACAGTTAACCCTAATTGCTATGTATGAGAATGTCCTCAAACTCACCTGTCGAAAAGGCAAAAACATAAATGGTTCTGGTGGTAAAAGGCTCCCCTCAAAATAGCGCAAACAACAAGAACAATTAGAAAATAGTTTTATGCAATGAACCCAACAAATCTACATACAGCACAAACACACACAAGCTACTTGCCTATCGATGTGGAAATAAACGACAGGTGCAAAAGCATCCCCACAGAGGTCGAAATCTACACCGATAATCCCAAAACATTAACCACGCTTAATGTACACATACCAGCCTGAAGACACACAGACCAAGAAAAGATTGCACCCGCAGACACACACACTGACAGACACACACACACACTGACAGACACACACTGACAGACACACACACACTGACAGACACACACAGGCACACAAACAGACACACGCACACTGACAGACACACACACACTGACAGACACACAAACACACACTGACAGACACACATACTTAGAAACCTCTTTGAGCTAAACTGTGCACATTGGAAAAGCACACACATACACATTTCAGCAGCTCATTTGTGGTCTCTAAGGGCTAGTGTGGTAACTGGACCTCGTGTGAATTCCTGGTCAGCTCATATGAGTCTAACGGTGACTGATTACCATCCACATTGGGCTTGGATTGAAGGAGGAGGGAGGGAGGTGGGGAGGAGAGGACCGCTCTGAAACCCTGTCTCAACAACCACAAGGGCGTGCTGTACTGCACAGACTGCCTAATTATGATACACCCACACTGTCCTTCACACACACACACACACACACATACACACACCCGCTGTGAATAATGAAGGAGTTACTCTTGGCTAGTGGGTGATGGAGAGAAGCGAGGAAAGAAGGGATGGAGTAAAGGAAGGAGACGCAGAAGAAGGGATGGAGATTAAGGAAGACACAGAAGGGAAGGAGAGTAAAGGAAGGAGACGCATAAAAGAGGATGGAGAATAAAGGAAGGAGACGCATAAAAAAGGATGGAGAGTACAGGAAGGAGACGCATAAAAAAGGATGGAGAGTAAAGGAAGGAGACACAGAAGTAGAGAAAGGGGGATGAGAGAGAACAAGAGGTCAGAGAGAGGAGAGAGGCAGAAGATGGGAAAGGGAGAGAGCAAGAGGAAAGAGGGTGGAGAGAAGGAGAGAACGAGGAGATGGAGAATAAGGAGACAGGGGGAGTAAAGGAGGACAGAGGGTGAGGGAGGTAAAGGAATGATGTTAAGGGGCTAAGAAGGAAATCAGACAGAATGCTTTGCTGAAGGAGCGGGCAGTACGCAGTGATCCCTCTCCCTACTTCACCTCCCCCCACCCCTCCGTCTCCTCCCAGCTGGGTTACAGACAGTTCCTTCAGATCTCCTCACCGCAGATCAACAGGAGAGGTGCTGAGGGGCTCTGCTTCACTGTCACTGACCCTGGGCCTCATTACACGGACACAGCAGGACGAGTCGTAGACAGGACCAGACACTAAGCCCTGTCCACAGATGTTACTTCCATATTCACCAAAAAAGTACCTGCAAGACCCTTTCTAGGAAGCCAAAGCGATCCCAAAAAAAAAACAGAAACCATTGGGTGGGCCGGAGTGAGAACATGTGGACAAAGCAAAATGTAAACAGTCTGTCATTGGCTTCGATACTCTAATTAGTTGGAGATGATGATATCACAGATGGTTTTGTTTTCTAAAGTCACACGAACCAGAGCAACTGAAGGGGTCTTAGATTGCTACATAGCTAACAATAGTGAAGTGAACAACCTTCTGCTGTCTCCTTCTTAGAGGTGTGTCTGTGTCTGTGTGTCTGTGTCTGTGTGTCTGTGTGTCTGTGTCTGTGTGCATGTGTGTGAGGGGGACAGGAATGGAAGTCTGTGTCGAGGCTGGGATCACTGTCCCTGGGCTTTCCAAAGAGAGTCTATGACCTTCGGCACACAGTGTATTTGCAG
This sequence comes from Novumbra hubbsi, assembly GCA_016801125.1. Lineage (NCBI taxonomy): Eukaryota > Metazoa > Chordata > Actinopteri > Esociformes > Umbridae > Novumbra > Novumbra hubbsi. The sequence continues at coordinate 8,666 of JACXGK010003370.1, read as the reverse complement.
GGGCAACCGTGGTGGCTTGGTCAGTGGAACGAGTAGAGGGCTGAAGGTAGGGGATAAGGGGCCTAAGCCTCTACCCCTCGCCAAACTCCCCCTGTCCTCAACTGCTTTTGCACATCTCCCCTGGCGGTGTTGGGTATCGCACAACTGCCTGTCCAGGGTGGGTGCTGTACACCTGTCCCCCCTAGCCATGCGTCCATCAAAGTGTTCTAAACATCCCTCAAGTCTGGACCGCTTTGTGTCAGCTGGCTTCAACCGCCCTGCCCCCCTACGATCACCCCCAAACCCACCTCTCTACCCACCTCTCTACCCACCTCTCCACCCACCTCTCCACCCATCTCTCTACCCACATCTCCACCCACCTCTCTACGCACCTCTCCACCCATCTCTCTACCCACATCTCCACCCACCTCTCTACGCACCTCTCCCGACACCACTCTCCCAGACACCTCACTCCCCTCCACCCGTCTCCCCTCCACCCCTCTCCCCTACGCCCCTCTCCTCAACAACTCCACCCACGTTGCCCAATTCACAGTTCACACAGCCGCTTAGGTTTACCATCGTTTTCACCACTGTATAGGAACTCTAACCCTGCCAGAGCTCCTGTCCCCTCATTGGCCCTGCCAGCGCAACCACCAGCCCTGACACATACACACACACACACACACACATAAAACCACAGTAAGACTGCAGCAGAATGTCTCCCCACCACCGGTGCCTCTCGGCGACCCCTCCTCCAGGTATGACGAGACGGACTGCGAAAGCCGCTCTATTTTTATTGTTTCCATGGCCACGTGTAGTGAGCACTGTTGTTCCATCTGAACGCGTGTGAATCTGACGCACGGCGTTTACTCAACGGTTGACCTTTTCCATGGAGACGGGGGATGCTTGCCGCTTTACATCATGCACCATCATCTGTTCCCCATCTCATCCAGCTGCACACTGTAGCGAGGCGCCCGGGGCCCGTAGACAGGCTTGTGCCAAAGGGTTTGGACTCGGCAACGCAAAACTTTTCAAGGGGCTGCTATCACATCGAATCACATGAAACACACGGCCGCTGAGGTCCACGCGTTCCTCCCGCCTCGAGCGGGTGTTCGGTTTTACGCCGACGCGAGCGAAGCAACGGTCAACGCGTCGGGAAATATGCATGTGGACTGCATGTGGACTGCATGTGGACTGCATGTGGTGGAAGATGTGTAGCCGTTCGTCACATGCGCCGCTAGTCTGACACAGAGATAAAGAGAGACAGAGGAGTGAGCATCTACTAAAATGTAGAGACAGTCATAAATACAGAGGGAAAGACAGGCAGAGAGACTTTCCAATTGACAATGTAAACAACCGGTTCCCATGCCAATAAACCAGCTTTGAATGTCATTTAATTTGAACTGAGACAGAAAGAGAGAGAGACTCTAGGCACTGGTGAGAATGCAGTTAAATATGTGGATCTGTGGATCAGACGTGTTTCCTTTCAAATGTGGTTGAGGAAGAGAAGGATTGTGTTTATGGTCCAGGAGAATAAATCTGGCCTTCCTCAGGAAGTGGAGGGGTTTATCAGGGTTGAAATGCTGCCTTCTTCCCTCTCTCTCCCCCATCACACCATCCCTCTTTCTCACTCTTCCTGTCTCTCATTCCTCTCTCTTTCTCTCTCTCCCCTGTCTCTCATTCCTCTCTCTTTCTCTCTCTCCCTGTCTCTCATCCCTCTCTTTCTCTCTCTCCCTGTCTCTCATCCCTCTCTTTCTCTCTCTCCCTGTCTCTCATCCCTCTCTCTTTCTCTCTCTCCCCTGTCACTCCATCCCTCTTGGCAGGCAGAGTAATGACCATGTATAGGTATACGGTACAGGGTCTCTGTCAGGAGCCTTCTCTCCTTCCACACCTGCCAGAAGCAGAGGATTCTGGGGAGGGGCTGGGGAGGGTTCAGTGGAGAGGCAGGGGAGGGTTCTGGGGAGGGGTTGGTTAGTGTTCTGGAAAGGGACCGGGGAGGGTTCTGTTGAGGGGCTGGGGAGGGTTCTGTTGAGGGGCTGGGGAGGGTTCTGTTG
>JACXGK010003369.1:0-45609 GCA_016801125.1 Novumbra hubbsi | reverse complement strand
AAACAATAAACCACACCGGGTGTGGCTGTAAAACTAACCTAAGTAGGCTCCCCAATCAGAGTCAACTGATTGCAGCTGCTCTGACTGGGGAGCCCACAACGGCATAGAGATGGCTAGAGGCCTCTCCATGTGCCATGCCCTGAATGGGAGCCCCAAAGCACAGAGATGGCTAGGGGCCCGCATCCAGGACATGACACTGTATTAATTAAAATAAATTGCTCCTTAATTTTATTTGTAAAGTTCTTGACCAGACATTCTTTTAAAAACCCCATGGTGCTGTAAAAATATATAATGTATGATTATGTAAAACAAAATCATACATTTTACTGAATAAAGATATTCTTGAAAAAAGCATTAATTGCTATTCTGCCAAAAGATCTGGCCTCCTAGAATCAAAAGGGTTTAATCACCCGACATTTACCACACCATGTTGAAGGACAAGTTTGGACTTTAAAATTAATGGCTGATTCTTTGTACCAGGTACCTGACACAGATGGAGCTAAAAAATACTTATTATAAATCATTTTAACTCACAATCATCATGGCAAAAATGACAGCTCACCAAACTAGATAACATCTAAAAACTAAAGTGAGATAAAATGTACATAATGCAGAAGCTTGAATGATTGCTTGCTGAGTCTCATAATGAAAAGTAGTTGGGCGTTCATCCTTTTTTCAATTTCATTTCTATATGGAAATGGCCCCATCTGCATGCCATTGATAACTAGCCTGCTAACTTGTTCTTTCTGTCAGACTACCAGGTTATGTGTTCACATATGTGTGCTTCCCTTACTTTAAGCCCTGTGCTTCAAGTTACATAATCAAGCCATGATCCATACACTTTGAGTCTCGAAGACTCTTGTTGGTATTTTGAACATTTCTGTATGAACAAATGATTGGTGTTATGGACCGTTTGTGAATGCAAGAGACAGTATATTGTACATACCATGTACCATTTGTTTGCATAGTGACAAGAAAATACTCACACTACTGTGTTTCCAGTGTAGTAAAATAACAGTATCACTCTTTTCGATTGTTGGTTCAATTACCAACAAATTACAAAACTTCAAGAAAAATGTTTTGCTTCTTACTGTTTTACTTACTCATAATCTGAAAACAAAGCTTGTTTATGTTGATGGATCAGTCCTAAATAAATATTCCTAAACAGTTATTTTATAATCTAACCAGATCTCACTTGATTTATAATTCCTTTCGATTGTTTTATGTCTTAAAACCTTCACCAAATTCCCCTCTATTACAAACAAATGATTAAGTATCTTATTGGAACTCATAACATTTCCTATAATTTTTTGATAAACATAACACATTACTAAACTTCTTAGAGTGAATTTCTCCGTTCTCTGTCATAAATCATGACTCCTCCCCACCCTTTGCCATACCTACCCGGAGCTGGCCCTGAAACCTAGTGGGCGGGACTTGATTTGAGAAAGATCTGACTAATCTTGAGTTCTAAACATGTTACACTTTAACTTCTGAAAAACAAAGAATCCAGATTTAACTTCTATCTGTTTGTACTGTTTAACTCTGGTAGTACTCGTGTCTAGTGTCACCAGACAAAATTGTCTTCTGTTTGCCTTTAGTTCTCCTATCAACACTCAAAAAGGAACTAAAACTGAATTTATGAAAGCTGAAATGGAAATATAGTTTTGATAATGCCATCAGTTTTAAATTCAGTTAACATTTCTCAAACTTGATTCATAGAACAGAACCTGTCCAGAACAGAATGCAGAATCATTTACACGGTATCAGTTGAAATCTAGCAAACGCAGTAGCCATAAGAAATAACTGAAATGTTCTACCGGTAAACATGAATATTCCTTATTTAATGATCAAACAAAAACACAGAACAGTCATATTCTTATACAGTGGGGCAAAAAAGTATTTAATCAGCCACCAATTGTGCAAGTTCTCCCACTGAAAAAGATGAGAGAGGCCTGTAATTCCAGGAAATCACATAGTAGGATTTTTAATGAATTTATTTGCAAATGATGGTGGAAAATAAGTATTTGGTCACCTACAAACAAGCAAGATTTCTGGCTCTCACAGACCTGTAACTTCTCCTTGAAGAGGCTCCTCTGTCCTCCACTCGTTACCTGTATTAATGGCACCTGTTTGAACTTGTTATCAGTATAAAAGACACCTGTCCACAACCTCAATCAGTCACACTCCAAACTCCACTATGGCCAAGACCAAAGAGCTGTCAAAGGACCCCAGAAACAAAATTGTAGACCTGCACCAGGCTGGGAGGACTGAATCTGCAATAGGTTAGCAGCTTGGTGTGAAGAAATCAACTGTGGGAGCAATTATTAGGAAATGGAAGACATACAAGACCACTGATAATCTCCCTCGATCTCCACACAAGATCTCACCCCGTGGGGTCAAAATGATCACAAGAACAGTGAGCAAAAATCCCAGAACCACACGGGGGGGACCTAGTGAATGACCTGCAGAGAGCTGGGACCAAAGTAACAAAGCCTACCATAAGTAACACACTACGCCGCCAGGGACTTGAATCCTGCAGTGCCAGACGTGTCCCCCTGCTGAAGCCAGTATATGTTCTGGCCCATCTGAAGTTCGCTAGAGAGCATTTGGATGATCCAGAAGAAGATTGGGAGAATGTCATAGGGTCAGATGAAAAACATCACTGCTCTAGAGGAGATCTGCATGGAGGAATTGGCCAAAATACCAGCAACAGTGTGTGACAACCTTGTGAAGACTTACAGAAAACGTTTGACCTCTGTCATTGCCAACAAAGGGTATACAACAAAGTATTGAGATAAACTTTTGCTATTGACAAAATACTTATTTTCCACCATAATTTGCAATTAAATTCATAAAAAATGATTTTCTGGATTTGAAAATTACAAGCCTCGCATCTTTTTCAGTGGGAGAACTTGCACAATTGGTGGCTGACTAAATATGTTTTTGCCCCCCTGTAGCTACTAGTCTGCTGAACAATTCAGGTCTTACTTTGCTTTGCCAAACAAAAAATATACATTTTACTCTACATAAAACTTACATTCTCCAAAAACCAAATAAAACTAAAACTGTGAATATGAGGCATAATGGGGACCCATATGGGGCATGGGGCATTGGGGCATTCCCTCACTTTTGGCCATGTTCTTCAGACCCACGTAGACTCCCACAACACGATTAAAGTTGGGGCAAAGCGGCCCCCAGGTCAGCAACACCACGTCCATTTTACCACAAAAAGAAAACAGAGAGATGGTCATCCAGGCCACCATTGACCGCGAAAAAGTGGTCATCACCGATGCCCTAGATGCCGGGAGGGGCAGAACAAAAGTAACACCCCTCACCCCCATGGCCAAGGCGAAACATTGAGGTGAGGTGGGGGTCGGCCAGGAGGACAGTACAGGAAATACCTGATTAAGGCAAGCTAAAACACAGATTAGTACACCCCACACAAATACCCTAACTCTTTATCAGCCATTATTTACCACATACCTTGAGCCTTCTAATCAACTTGCCTTCATCAGAACTCCTGGAACCTTGTTCATTCACGACCAATCTGTCTGAGAGGCCAAGCATCTGTCACAGAATTAAAACTGCAAAGACAAATGTTCCCATGTACTCAATTATTATTAGCCCAAATAACGCACACACAAAAAATAGGTATTAGGTGTGGCACAAGAACTAACATTACTCCAAGTAACTCCAGCACAAATAAATGTGCTCTAATAACTTGCAATAATAGACGAGATCCAACCCCTATTAATCTCAATTACCCTAGCTCACAGGCTTTTCCTTATTATTTATGTGGGTAAGAAAGAATGAGTCTTGCACAATTTACTTTTTACTTACAAGGAGAGCCTAGTTCCTTATCACCAAAATGACAGGGAAGAACAGTATCTATAACTATATCATAGTTACATACAGTACTTATACGTATTGGGTGGGGACAAGTAATTTGCATATTCATTCTGTATAATTCAACAAGAGTCATCCTTTATGTTGTTTAATTGTCACATTTCCCTTCTTGAACCCATTCTGTATCTTCTATTCCTGTCTTTATTCAGGTGCCCAAACAGCTCCCAACTTCCCCCCCAGGGATGGTGTAGTGTCAACATAAAATGCCCACATTCCTATTGATCTAAGAACAATACAGTGATACCAAAAGCAAATCGTCACAGAACTCAACATACAGATCAAACACTTTCAACATTCCTCTTGCTCTGTCTAAAGTGTCTTCATAATTTCAACACTAAATTAGACTTATACAGTACATTATCCATGATTACATCAAGTCAGTTATATCTCTACAACAATATATATATATATATATATATATATATATATATATATATATATGAATCAGTATGTAAATGCACACACATACAGGTTCATTTAAAACAGTGGTCACCAAACAGTTGATTGCATTCGCAAGGTCGATCTTCAAGCCATTTCTTGTAGATCGCCAAGCGTATTGTGTATATATATTTTTTAACTGGTTTAATTTTAATCTCTATTACTTCTGTGATTGGCAGTGTGTGTGTTGTTCAATAAGGGAAAATATTATCAAGCCAATCAGAAGCGAGTTTCGAGCTATGAGCGGAATGGGTTCACTGCACAACCTTTTCACATTCTCCTCAATACTGAATTTCCGATGATGCCACTCTGGTATTAAAAGTAATGACGCTCTTTTATACAAGGTGTTTTTCACAAGTTCCCTAAAAGAATATCAGCGATCATTTCCAAGGCTCCAGCTAGCAAGTTGGAGAAAAGATTTAAGATGTATGCATTGTCATACATAAACAATTGCAAAATGGTAAGAAAACAAACACAGTTGCCAGACCACCACCACAGAATAGGAATTGCAGTACAGTAAAATAGTATTAATCTAGTTTCGCTAATTTGCGGTTTTGGTAATTTTGTACAGTTTGCACATCAGTTAAACATTAATTTTTAATAATGACTTGTTATTGTCAGTGTTATGTCCTCATCCAAGCCAGAAAATCTTTGTAAACAAAAGGCACGCTGTGCTTGCCACTCCTGGATCTCTTTCCTTAAATCTTCTATTTTGTACTCTTTCTCTTGAAATGACTTGGTTCAGGGACAGCAAAGTAGTCACGATCCAGGCTAACATCACATTCCATGGACCTTGGCAGGTCTCTCTCTCCTTTCCCACACGCTGGTCAAATAGCACTGTTAAGGCTCTTTTAAACAGTCTCCTTCTCCCCTCAGCTATTTTGGGTTCAACAATCTGGTCCATGGTAAAATGTCTGCTACATACTTTAGAGTGGACTGTAATAGTGAAGGGGTTCCGGCGTATTTGGGAAGCTATGCATACTAATAACACCAACTCTGTTGATGTGGTGCACAGAGGAACAGAGCAATGTTCGGAATATTTCTTTCCCTGTTTGTGAAAACATTTGTTGTTCTTAGTTCTTTTTCCGAGTCTCACTCATATTTAATTAGCTATCTAAATTTGTATCGTCAGACGATTGTATACAACAAACGCGTGCTGGAAACTGGCGAGCAGTATTATTTTAAAAGGGAAGTACGACACAACCCTGAGTGCAAGTCGCCCATACCAGGTGTATCAGCCTGATACTGATAATAGTTATGGTGCAATTATGTCTCTTGCTTTGTTAGAGAGCAATGCTTTTGCTGAGATTGTGTGCTGAGCATCTGTGTGTCTGTGTGTGTGTGCTGAGCCTGTTAGGTAAAGTTTCTCTCTAGAGTCATGTGTTTGTATTAAGGCTGGTGATTGTTTTAAAATTATATAAATATACAATTATCTTGGGCTTCAAAAGTTTGGTGACCACTGATTTAAAATATGTATTTAAAATTAATCAATGAAGGCCAATTGCTTTTCTATTTTGTATAACGTAGCAGCTTAAATATTTAAGAATATTGTGGTGGCTTATACATTTCAGTGCCTACAAATATATTATGTATGTTTAAAGCCATGGCTACCTTGTGACTTACACACAATGTTACTGTTGATGTGTCACATTTGTCTTTGTGTGATGTCAGTTTTCTATGTGAGCTACAGCCAAGGCTCAGCTTAGGAATGTTTGATATGATGATCAAATGCAATGCTTTTCCTTAATTACGGCAGTGTTGGCATTAGGTACCTACAATGTCTAAAACAGGACAAATAGTTTTTTTTCAGGCAGTTCAATGCTGGAATAAGGAATCCCTCTCTAGGACTGGTTAGAAACAACAGAATGTTCTGTGTTACAGATGATGGGGACATTGATGAATACACAGACTCTGTCTCAGCATATACATATTTCCAAGTGCGTCGATGACGTTGTCTCAAGGGTAAATGTTAGGACTTCAATGTCTGTGCTAAACTCAGATATGACCTACAGAAAGCCATCAGCTATGCTAAAAGTTACTACAGGAATACTACTAACTCCATTCTAACTATACTCCACAGCTCTGACTCGAGGCACATGTGGTGTGGACTGCGACACATCACAGAATGCAAAGGGGGAAACAGCAATGATGCCCAGCTTGCCACCTGAAATACACTGTCATTGAGAACTGGAGCCCCCCAGGGCTATGTACTCAGTCCACTCCTGTACTCCCTGTTCACGCATTACTGCTTAGATACACACAGCTACAACGTCATCCTTAAGTTTACGGACAACACTGCATTCCTGGGTGTAGTCTCTAACAGCGATGTGACTGAATCCAGAGATAGGGACCAGGCTACAAGACAACCTCTCTCTCAACATCTTCAAGACTAAGGAGATGATTGTGGGCTTCACGAAGCGGCAGAGGGGCAATCACGCCCCCATAAAAATTGATGGAGCTGAAGTAAAGAGTGTCTCCGACTCACTTCAGCTCCATCGATGCGTATGGTCCCTTGCTGTGTTCATCAAAGTTAAACACACCTGGTCCAGGCAAGCAGGGTTGGCACTAAAAACAGCCCAAAAATGCCTATACTTCCTGCTGAGACTCAAGAAGTTTGACATGTTTGCAAAACTCTCACCAACCTTTATATGTGCACCATTGAGAGCATTTTCACAGGCTGCATTACTGCTTGGTATGGCAGCTGCTCCGCTTACTGATTCTAAGGTACTCCAGAGGGTGGTGAAGTCACACACGATGCCTTAAGAAAACAAGAAACATCATAAAAGACTACAGCCATCCAGGCTTTGGTCTGTTCATACTACTGCCGACTGGTAGACGTTACAAGGCACACGCTTGTTTCTCCATGCCATTAGGCTTTTTAACCAGCAACATTGATCTATGACTACGGCCCGAGGGCCAAATGCAGCCCACAAGGCTGTCCCATCCGGCCCACGGAATGCCCTTTTCTGGCCTTTAAATCAATTATGACTAACAAATTACAAAAACAAATGTGGCCCTCCATTTCATTTCAAAATCCTGATGTGGCCCCCGAGCCAAAATATTTGCCCACCCCTGATCTATGATCATATTGATCACATAAACACTTCAAATGCTCTGAGGACTTTCTATGCACATTCAATGTACATTAGCATATTTTAATGTAACATTTGTAAACACTATTTTATATTTATTTCAAATTGTCTGTATACCAATTTTTAACACTCTTTGGAATTGCTAATAGTTGCATTGTTATGTATATTTCTTTTTCAATTTTTATCTTATTTATCTATTCGTTGATGTCGTTGAAGGGTTAGTTGATGTCGTGTGCCATGTCATAAGAATTTGAACATAAAAGAAATCGACATTCCTGTACCTCTAGTATGGGTTTATGTCACGGCAGAGTCCACTTGAAGGAGATTATCTTGGCCCCATCCCTTCATCCTAAACCAACATAGTCTTGTAATATGAACATGCCCATACATGATAGTATAGACAGCCAATTGCTTCCTTTGATTCCCATAGATACATTCTCATTGGTGAATACGTTGTGTTAGTGACGGCGACCCACACATGCTGGTGCACGTTGACGGACGGAGTCGCACTACGGACAACGCTTATAGGGTGAGGATTGATGATACTCAGTATGGGGAAAGTTAACTTTTTATTTACAGATTAACTAGTATGATCCTAGTTAGATTAAAAAAAATCCATATAATTTAAGTTTTTAGTTTTTTCTCTTTCAGATAAAGTACATGATACATTTGGTTTTCCCAAATGGGCAGGCCACAATGTATTGACATAGCACTCCTGAAAATGTTTGGCCAAAATGAGTATAATGAATTATGGTCTACTATATGAAACAGAACAATATTTTTTGTAAACAACGCCCTACATCAAAACATTTGTAAACTTCCGTAAAATGTTACTTCCAGAAGTAGGGCCATAAGTCAAGAGGCTAAGGCAAGGACACTGTGTATATGAAGACAGGTTTATTGACTTCTAACGGGACACCCACACATGGATACGGATAATGAACCCAGGAAGAGGAAAAGTAAACACGAGCTAGCAGAGCTCCTGGCAGATCTCCTGGCGTCAGACTACCCCCTACAACTGCCTCCGATGTCACCAGATGGCCCCACGGTCAGAGACGGGGTCTGCAATACGGGACACGCCCACCCAGGAAGCACACTGACTGACTGGGTGGGGAGGGGGCTACATAAACTGTGTCTGATGTGAACGGACTTTAGATCTTTTCGGCTGTATTGTGGAGAACGATCTCCGGATATATCCGTAATAAAGGCGTTTACTTTGAAAAGACTTGATCGCGTGGACATTCTCTGATTCAGACTCGGGGAAATAGTTTGAATTCTACATGAAGTGTAGTTGAAGTGAAGTTTCCGTTTGGTCTCTCCAGCCCTTGCCTCGTCCAGTTTATTTGGGGTATGTAGATGGTTTCCAAAACGGCCCGGTTGATCAGCGCTTGTAGGACAATGCCATCTGTTGCATATGCTGGAGCCCATTCAGAATCATCCACAAGGCTATCAAGGTTCTTGATGGCATTAGGTAGCAATAAATAGCAAACCTAATCAGATTTCCGTCTGTTAACCAGCAACTAAAAATATCTGTTAATATATTTGTTTTAGATAGTAGTTTATAATAGCAAACCTGAGCTTACAGTGCTGTAAACAAAGTAGGCTTCCGGATAAAGCCTCCTCACAGACAGATTTGCGTATTTATACCAAAAGCTAATGACAATTTGTAACATTTTTGTTTGAGCTAGTGTGAGCTAGTGTGAGCAACGCTTTTGTGAACAAAATAACCAGATCGAGCCTCCTCACACGAAATCCTCCGTAAGGCAGCTGCTTATACATTCTCGAAAAAACATTTGCTATGATATACTATGCTTGTTTTGGCACAATAAATTATCAGTTGCCCCATTCACGTCCATTTTAGCCCAGGGAGAGACTGCAGGAAAAGTAAAAAGAACTAAAAACTGAAACAACTTATTATTCAATTAACTAGGACCATACTAGATAATCTGTAAAATAAAAGTGTTTGGCCTAAGGTCAGGCACAAAAATTGGTTATGGTTAATTATGCTTCCAGTGTGGTTAAAGTTTAGATTGAGGTTTAGGGTAAATTGAGACAATAAAAGTGGTAATGCTTACAGTGTGAAAAAGGTTAGGGGCAAGGTTAGACATCAAAACATTTAAGGTTACATGTGCTTTCAGTGTGTTTAAAGTTTGGATTAAGGTTTGCGGTAAGGTTAGACAACAACGGATAAGGACAGATAATGCTTCCACAGTGGTTAAGGTTACGGTTAAGGTTACGGATGTATATCTCCTGATTCAAGCATTAAGGTTCACATCTGGCCACGACAAACCTAGCAAATATTGAATTATTTTTAAGCAGCGTTTGTACTTATAGTCACAATTTGCATATACACACGTATAACAGGGAATTGTACTGTTGTTGTAACCAATAGAAATCCAATCCACCTTGCTGATGTAAACAGTGCCTGGTCCCATTAATCACTGCAAGTTTTCACACAACCAGTTTCCAAACACTTATGGCTCAAGAGATGTGCCAATGGCCATGAGTGTGTGTAGTCACTGTGGTTAAATACCAACAGTGCTGTTGTAAACTTAGTTACCATCTGATTAACACTTTATTTAGCGTACATCATCATTATCACCAATTATTGCTCTGGTTAGCTAAGAAAAGGTCGCTCTGACTTAAAGTTGAGCCGGAATGGAAAAACAACATGATTAAATGTTCAGCCAGGCTGCAAACTCTAGAGCTTACTGATCATTACATTCTCCTGTATGCATATCGTCTTTCTCTTGTTTGCACACAACCAAGTCGAGCAGTTGAAAATGATAAGGTCTTACAGATAAGTGAAGGTATTCTATACATCCGGTTATCCGAAGACGCATATAGCAGCAACGCAATTTGTTTCTCCCAGTTTCTTCCCTTCCCCTAATTATCTTGCTAATGTTTTTAACTTTGCTTAAGAGGAAACCTTCTGTTTGTATCTCCCCAGGCCTATATGGAATTTAACTGGTGCATCCGTTCAATCTTCCAGTAACCAAATCACAGATTTGGGCCCCATGTTCATGGACCTTCGTTTTAACAGTGGTGTGAAATTGTATGAGACTTCTATTGCTTCTCTGGCAATTATGGAGCAAAACAGTGGTGAAGGATAATTGAACCATTAATTATACCTGGGTGCAGTGATAATGGCAGCTGAAATAGGCATGAGGTTTCAGCCAACAGAATCATCTGCTTTTTATTTCAAAGGTAAGGACTAGCGATGTATCCACTTGTGCTTCGACTGCAGCTCGACATTGAGACAATTGTGTTGGCAGGCGGTGTGGGCTGAATATTTCACTTAGAACCGAATTACTGTTATTTCAGTGAATTATCTCGCAATGCCAAAATGGAACTGCCAATGATGCCTCCGGGCTGAAGGTATGACAGAGGACCGACAGGATTGTCATTTTACTTTGCTCTATGTCTGTCTCTCTCTCTCTCTTTGTAGTGGGTTTCATTGTCACTTCCATGCACAATTTGTTTATTTTTGGATGCTGCTATAGACCGCAATCACCCAATGTGTGTCAAATAGACACCCGTGCTTAACGCCTGACATTGCTGAGATGTGTGGGGATGCTTTTGGAATGTCTTGAGTCTTCCATACCGCAGGTCCTCTGACCTCAACCAAACCTCCTGGCTTAGTAAAGGTAAAGAATGTCTTAAGTTTTTATTAGGTCAAGGTGCCAAAAAGGTGCCAAAATATAAATTTGCATTGATATCTTAATGTTCTTTTTATGTTTGGATGTGGCTTTATGGATGTGACTGGGCCGAAGTAGTTGCAATCTTTGGAAACCTGGTAGAGAAGCTTTTGCCCTAGCCCTTCTCCACTCATCTCTTAGGATTAGTGTTCAAACCACGATCCAGATTGACTGGGAGATCTCCTCCACTATGTTCACTCTTTGTGTCGGTGATCTTCTCCCGTACAGCTTACCACCAGCAAGTGCTGTTTATCAGACTAACAGTTTGGAACTGACATTTTTTTCTCCACCATTCCAAATGCAACATGAAGTGGGCCAACTCACCATACCAGAAATTGACAATGACTTTTACAACTTTTTCACATGGTCACGAAAACCGATGACAAATGATCAATACACAAGTCTTTTTCCAGCAAGGACATATTTTATTGAATGGTCAGGAAAAATAAGGGCTACGACAGGAGCAAGTGTTGTGGTCATGAAAAACATTGTCTCTATTATACAAGCCTGAATGATAAAGTGAATAATTATCGTATCTGTGGGAGAAAAATGAATTGTCAGCACCAGCTAAGTAGGACAAGACGTGGCCCTTATTTAACTTCCTGACCTTCACACAGGCTCTTCTAATGTAAACATAAAAGGACCATCATTCTGTCTCCCCTCCACACAATGTGTTTGATGATTCAGGGGGAAATTATCTGCTCTGGTGTGAGCAAAGCTCCTAAATGCCACTTTAATTTCTGGCTCTATTTGGTGAATGAAAATAAATTACATTACTGTTACTGTATGATACTTTGTATCAAGCTAGAGACTTTAAGGATGTTTAAGACTCCTACTAATTACGTAAACACTGTACATTTCATCCCTAGTTCACATGAAAATAAACTATTGATAACAAATAACTATAGATATTTCATATTTAGCAAGGTAGGGTAGAAGTGCTTGGGGTGTTTGAAATATCCTTGATGCCCAAAATCCTTCACTGTTTCCCGGAATCTGTTCTGAGGATAGCTTAATAAAGCAGAGACTTTGCATCGTTACCTCCTTGGCTAAAAGTGATTTAACACTTCAGTGGTTTGACATTGCTACCAGTTTGCCTTGAAACATCTGCATCCATGTTTTTCTTAAAACAAACTGATACTTTATTCCTCTTTCCACAACTTGTCAATAGTGAGGAAATTAATCTAAGAAAATAGTAAGGAATGAATACATAATATATACATAGTTATGGCGGTGTATATATATCTTGTGTAAAAATATTCAGACCCTTTATAGAGTACTCTACAGAAGCACCTTTTGGATGCAATCTCGGCTTTGTTTTCTTGGGTATGCGTCTACCAGATTTGAGCACATGAATTTGAACAGTTTCTCCCATTCCTAATTGTAGATCCTCTCAGGCTCTGTCAGATTTAATAGGAAACGTGACTGAACTGAGATCTTCAGGTCGTTTCACAGATGTTCAGCAGAGTTCATGTCTTGGCTTCAGCTGGGTCACTCAAACACATTTACAGACTTGTCTAGATCAGTTTTTCCCCCCAGTCTTAGGTCCCATGTGCTCCTAATTTGGTTTTCTTTAAGGACCTTTTTGTATTTTGCTCTATTCACCCTTCCCTGAATCCTACCAGTTTTATATCTCTCTTTTTGATCTTTAACTTAAGACATAAACAAATATCAAATATTTAATTAAAGTAAAACAATAAAAAAAAAAAAAAAACTTATCCAATGCAAAAAAAAAATCCCAAATATACTGTGGCCACCTAATAAATTAACTGTTTATTGTTTAAAACAGTTAATGATTATTTGCTTTTAAACACAATATGAACACAATTATATTATTATATATGTTGCTGACGCACATTAAATAAATCGCCTACCAAGACAGTATTGCTACTTTTTCCTCTGAATCCCCATGCATTATTTTGATAAGAAAGTGTGGAAAGACTGTGGGGAGAGTTTTGCTGAAAGAGCATTTGAGCAGATTTAAACACTGCAGTGCACATGTATATTACAGGCACTGGACCAAGGCCACAAATCTGTATACTTTTTCTTGTATTATATCTTATTTGTACTAAAGCGCCGGTTTACAGACACGGATTAAGCCAAGTCAAGAACTAAAAAACCAAGGTCAATAGAGACACTGAGATTGAGGCTTAATCTGTGCCTGCGAAACTGTCCCATAGTGTTTTAATGAGCATTTAAATTAAATAAATATATTACCCAGACGAATAGCTGTAAACAATGTTGTCTCGTGTTCTAAGACCTTTGCACTGTGCTGTATGTGTATGTCTGTAAGTTGCTTTTCTGTGGGGTTCAGGTCAGGGAACTGGCAATGGCAAAAATTCTGTGATGATTCATTTGAAGGTGCACTTTGGATCATTGTCCTGCTGGAAGGTCCACCCACGGCCCAGTCATGGCAGAAGCAGTCTGGTTTTAATCTAATATCTGCAGGTACTTGATGGAGTCCCTGGTATGATGCATCCTACGAACTTGTTCAGGGCCTGTTAGATAAACAACCCACAACATCAAAGACCCATCACTATACCTTACAGTCGGAAAGAGGCACTTGGATGCATGACTATTGTTGTGTCTATGCCAATCTCATCTCTGGAGTTTCTTTCAAGAAGCTCTATTTTGGTCTCATCTCATCATAGGACTCAGTCCCACTGAAAGTTCAAGTAACAGTTGGCCTTTTGTAGACACTTGAGTTTGTTGTTTGATGACAGCAGAGGCCTTTTTATGGCAACCTTCTCAACTAATGTGTAATTATATGGGTGGTGTCTGACCATAGTTCTGGAGACTTTCAGACCCCAAGACCCAACGATTGTCTGCAATACTCCTTGGCTTGGAGCTTCATTGTTCACTCAAACCATCTTCCTCACTGGAGCATGGAGTCAACATAGACACGTCCATTCTCTTCCATGCTGATTGTAAAGATGTCCAATTGTTTAAGGTTCTTACTTATTGCCCTGGTACTGGGCATTTCAAATGATGAGCTAGTTTCTCATATACATTTGCTGATTTGTGCCGCTCAACAGCTTTTTGTTTCGCATCATTTCTGTATTCTCTTATCTTTCCCATATTGATGGATAAATATGGGAATTTGGTGTGTGTGTCAACTCATAATTATATTTTAGTGAAACTAAAGGAAATGTTCCTAACCACTCAGGTGAACTTAAAAAAGTAAAATATGAATTGGAATATGCAGTTCGATTTTAGATTTTGTTACATTTTATTAGCCAGAATGTCTAGGAATTTGGAGGAAACAAAATTCTATGATTTATCATTAAAGGTTTGTTTTGGTGTATAGTTTGAGTGAAAGATCTATAGGATAAACAGCAAATGCTTTTACACAGTCTGTTTTGCTCATACTCTTACCAAGTGTGCCAATATTAGTGGAGGAACCCTAATCTCCATATATCTACTAGTGTGATACTAGTATATCTACAAGTATTTATTATTTTAATTTGGGAAAGAAAAATACCAAGTTATGTTGGCTAGTGGCATTCCACATTTCTTATTCTATCGCTAGGTTTGTATTTCAAGTCATTATTCTATAGATAAATCTTAATAATACCATCCTGGTGCTCCGTGGTGGAGAGGCTTGTTCTCCCTCACAGATTACCGGATGTTATTTACTCTAATATCACAATGAATGCAGCAAGACTACATTATGGAACCATCATTTATAATGCTTTGTCTATATGGAAATGAGCAATGAGGCAAACACTTTCTCTTGTAGTTCTGCACTTCCACACCACTTTTCCAAAATTAAAGTATTTACCAAGAAGAAGACAAATTAAATATTCCCAGTGGAGTAAAAAGTATTTATCTACACTTTGTTTAACTCTCAAGGTCAAGCTTTTTTTTTCAAAATCAATACAAGTTGTCAGCTATTTATTTAAAAGCATAGGGGGCTCTTGGATTCTGTTTATGTAAACACCAATTTACTGGATACATGCAAACTCTAAATCCAAGAAAAGTGTCTTTGTTATTTATGCAGAATGGTGGTAGATGTGTGGATAACAGGATGGAGTAATTAAGGTAGAGAAAAAGCAGAACATGAAACTATTCATTAACACTTTTATCCTAAGACCTTAACTGGCCCAACGGATGCCATGAGTACATAGAAAACAGATATTACTCACTGGTCCGGAAAAGAGGCCCCTCAGTTTTGATACGTCCCCATATGTACACTGTCAGCATTCTATTTGCACTTGCAACCCTCGCGCCAAACTTCTTTGTGGTTGGAAGCTGTTTCAATGAAATACTTTGGTTTCAAGCCATGTTAATTATCCTAATGATGATGCTAATGCCCTCAATTTTAGCTCTATAACCTTTGTTATAGGTTCAATTTGCAAAACATAGAACATTTAGGTTATGATAAATTTTGCTTAGCAGGCTGTCTAGAGTTTCTTCTGCTTTATCTTTAAAGGAGTTTCTAACATGTTGGCATGTAAAATGTTTTACTAGGTTACTTAAATAAACTGAAATGTGTTTCCTTGCTTTACCTGCTGTGTACAAGGCTTATAGCAATGTAAATAGTAAGCCGGTGAGCTCCATATTACATTTTGGTTTCGAGAGACAATTCAAAGTAAAACAAAATATCATGATTTGCTCTATTTGAAATGGGGATATCCGACCTGCTTCTTGCTGGGACATCAAAGCATCCTTTCCTGACAGAAGTCAAGGACTTCAGAACTGGTGCAGACTACAACTTAACCTACACCACATAAAATATGTAAAATGTATTTTGGCTTATTTATGGAGATTACATGAATTTGTCCTCTGGTTCACTGCTTTTGGGGGAAAGAGATTCAGTGTCTATGTCGCAAATAGTGGTAAATGATGTGACTTGTTCTTTAGTTGTGGTACTGTTGTGGGTAAGACTGTTGGTTTACTAAGGATTTGCTCTTTCTCCCATTTCATTGGGTAAAATTAAGTAGTGAAGTATTGATTTGTGTCTAATAAAATAAAACAATTGATTATATAAATATAAATGCAATGCATGTCTGTGTTTTTTTCTGTATCCAGCAAATGGAAAAGGTTATATGAAAAGGAATGCTTCTCTTTCAGGCCAGCTTGATAGACTCTTTAACAGGATATCTTGAGTTTCTATCATTAAGACATGTTTTACATACTTCCTCCGAGTCAGATTGTGTAAAACAATTTCTAAAGAGGTAGCTGTTATTGTAGAGTTTTTGCGCTAAACCTAGTTAGGAA
Source organism: Novumbra hubbsi (assembly GCA_016801125.1). NCBI lineage: Eukaryota > Metazoa > Chordata > Actinopteri > Esociformes > Umbridae > Novumbra > Novumbra hubbsi. The sequence goes on along the minus strand of JACXGK010003369.1, from coordinate 29,252 downwards.
CTGTGCTAGCAGTTCACAACTGTCTTTAAACTAAATGCAGATTTAAAAATCGGGTGGGTCAAATTCTATGGAAGTAGGTAAGTTCCCAAACTATTGAAAAGTACCCTTCTTCTGTATCAATCTCACACTCAATAAGGATTTGCATGGAGTGCCAACTATAGCTCTTTCTACCTCTTCCCTGCCCTCTCCATAACCCTGTGCATGATGCTCTTCTCTGTTCAGCCCAGCTGGTGGGTGTCCAGGGACAGGCACAGCTGTGGGAGAGAGGGGGCCTTGCAAAATAGGGTCTGGAGGGAGCCTGTCCAGATCTCTGAATGCTGAATAGGATTAGACAACCATCAGTGCTTCCTGCCTCAAGCTATGTCTCCAGGGCTCTGTCGCATGATGCCAAGTCCTCAACACTTCCTGCCTGAGAGTAGAAGTAGCCAATCCCCATGCGGGAAGATTCTGAGAGGAATAGGGGACCTACTGTGGGTTATTTAAAACCAAGAAGCACAGGACATCAAAGGGCCACTGAATTATCTCCCTTCTTTTTTGTTTCTATAGAAAAGTGCCTCATTGGATGAATACTCTTTTTGATTGACAGTCATTAGGCGTGGTTAGCATAAGGGCTAATGTGTAGGATATTGTTCAAATAAAAGAAATGTGAGCAATAAAAACAGGAATTCATTGTGAGTGGTTAAGGGTCAACTTTGATTGAACCTGCAAGTAGTGGCGCTGCGGCCTCCACACTTACTACAGCCGTGGGTTTGAGCCGCGGTCATGCCACTGCTGATTATGGCCGGCATATTGGGTTGGTGGAGAGAGATATCCTTGTGCCGCCAAGACTCTGCCGGGGCGCGTGCCTCTGACCTGGCTAGGGAGAGGACAGTGTGAGTGGCATAGATCATGATTTGTTCCATTTGGAAGGGCGATATCCAACCGGTGTTGCCTGTGGCTTTCATTATCAACGCTTCCTGCCAGCAACATCAAAACACATTTTCCGGACTGTAAATCTGGACTGAAATGTTAGTCACATGTTATCCAGGGTACAGACCTGTATATGAGGCCTGTCTGCCCTGGGCGGCACTGTGTAACGTTTGCTATTACAGACAAGTTGATCTTTTCTACTTTTCTACTGTTCAGCATATCCAATATTTCTTCCCCATCAACAATGCATAGATTTGGCCCTTTTTAACCCAAATGCACACAATAATTGCCTTTCTCGCTCACCTTTATCTTCCTTCATTCTTAACTGAGTCAGATGGACATCTGCTGTATATGTTTTGAGAGAAAGAAGACTTGCGTGTGCAGTTTTACTGCAAATAACACACTATTAAACAACCACTGAATATTTATCACTGCAGGTTGATGTTATCGCACACTGCCCTGTCATTAACAACTTCCAAGCACTTTTAAATAGAAAAATGCTTTCCCGGAAACAAGCGTTTAAGGTGATCCGTGGAGTTTCACTCCAGCTGACAGGGACATTGAAAATGAGGACTGTAGACCATTTTTTACTCATTAAAAATCTGAATAATGTATTATATACATATTATTTATTTTGCCTTTCTGTGACCCAGCAAGTAAATCATTCTTAACACAGCTTCAGAACAAAACTAATTTCTCGTCAGTGGTATAGGTTGCTCGTCATCTTACAGAATTTTCTAAGACATGCTGATTCAGCAGGAAGCTGATTTGTTTGAACCTTGTGATAAGCTAAGGGGAAGTTGGTGCAAATTAGCATCTAATAGGCTCATGGTTTGGGTTGGGGCGTTCAAGCCTCTCACTTCTCCATTCTGGATGAAACTCTAGTGCTGGAACATGATTTTTTTACCCCAAGACTTTCCCAAACCTCAACCATTAACCATTACAAAGCTTAAGCTACCTAAACATATTCTGAATAAATAAAAGTGAGTTACAGTTCATTTGCATCATCTTTCAAACTGAATCACAGTGTAAAATGTTACTATTTTCAAAGTAAACAGCATATTTGTTTTCTCACTTGACTCTTTGCCAGAGTGAGGTGCTAAAATCAAAACCAAATACTTTCAATGAGTGGCGTCACATTGTTGGAAGTTACCATAGTTGGTAGTAACTATAGACAAGCCCTATCATCTATGACAACAACTCTTTCAGTATATGTTGCAGCCTTGATTAAACACCTTATTACCAATTTCAGCAAGAAAAGTATGAGAGCTGTTCATTGGCAAGTTTTTATTTTTTTTATTGTTTTGGGTCGCCATTCATTCGGGTTTAGTTTTAGTGTCATTGCCTCTCCTGTGGAACAACACGGGCCCAGTTGTCTTATCCCAATTGAAACAAGGCTATTTATTGTTTATGAATTATTAATGTAACTTAATGCGTTATAATCCAAATCATTATCACAGATGCATTGTTAAAAAAATCATGTTGAAAAGTAGAATGTTCCAGTTGTTTCGACACTCACCGCATCGAAACAATGTCTCAAGTAGTGAATGGCTGCTATAGACTCAAACTCCGTACTGTTCCGAGCTTTTCGACACCGTTCCGACACTCACTGTACAATTTTCTGAAACACCTCTGCTGAAGTGACGGCAGGTTTCAAAACGTGATATTGAATGAAACAAGTGGTTTGATTGTCAGACACCTGACAATCAGGTTTTAAATGATGCACATCATTTTGTGTCAAGTTAGCGTAGTTGGTGGTAACCATACAGCCTATGTTATGAATTGCAACTAACTATTTGAGAATGTGTCTGGATCTCTACTGGATACTGGGAATGTCTGTAGCTTACTGACTAAAGACATTTCTGGTGCCAGGGTACCTTGCACGGATACAGGTGTTCAAATCCTGCTGATCATTTAAGAGATTTTTCCACTATTCTGTGTTTTCTTTTAATTATTCCTTTCATTTAGTGCATTCAAATACTCTGCACTCATTGTCCTAAACAATATGTTGGATGATTTGTTAAAAGAACAACGCACATTGGAAAGTAATGATGGCTCTTCCGGCCTTTTGGACTCATTAAATCAGAACAATGTCTTTAGTAGTGATGGTCGACATTGTTCCAACCACTTCCGACACTCACTTCGTCTAAAGCAATGTTCAGAAACATCTCTGGTCACGTGCCGCAGGCTTTAAAACACTGTGACGGGATATTTAACGAAACCAGGAGACCTGGCTGCCTTAGGCTATGAAATGGGAGAGGGCAATACCAACAACTTTGAATTAAATGGGTACATTTGTTGAAAGAGAGCTATGTGACAATTATTTGAAGTTTGCCTGGTTAGTAGAAAGTATTTTTTAACTGCAAAACACAGGTTTCCACAGTCCAATTGCTCTAGAGTTGGCCACATTATTTCTGGAGCAGTGGTGTGATGCATAGTGTCACAAAGCATGTCTGACTTTTTTCTCCCACCCATTACAACACAATATTTCTAGTTTTTCTAATAATGTCTCATATACTGCAAAAGGATTCGGAATGAAACCACAGATTTTCACCCACATGCCTTTATTATCCAACATATTATAATGAAGAAATGGTTTAATGAAAACCAAGCTGGAAATACACAAGAATAACGGATATGAACCACATTTTACTTTTCAATGAAACACACCAAATGGTTGAGTCTAGAACTTTCTTCCAGTAATAAAGGAAAATACGTCTGTAAGAACATTGAACATCTGATTTATTATTGACTGGCACATGTCACTCTGGTCTGTTTCAAGCATTTTGTAAAGCCTCTAAACAAATCTATCGTTTGTCTCTGTGTTTCGTAAAGCGTCGTCCTGCCCTTCACTATCATCTGGCAGTCGGTTACCTTGTAACGGTTCGCTGGTGTGGTGGAAGTAGATGCGGCATGACGATTCAACAGCACAGTTCAATAGAAAATAAGCAAGACCACTCACACCAAAGGACCCACTCAGATCATCTCAAGACAAACCGTCACGAGCAACACAAGCATGGACAAAGCAACTTGCATAGGATCCCCAATTAGAGGCAACCCAGGCCAGCTGCCTCTAATTGGGGCAACTGAAACAAGTGCACAGATGCCTAGAGGCATGCCTTGAGGCATCTTCTCTGTCAGGACTACGGCCCCCAGACCAGCATAGAGATGGCTAGGGGCATCCTCATAGCTAGGACCTGACACCCATTAACTACTCGTGGTGTATGATTTAAACATGCCGGAGAATTACTAAACAAAATTGTAATATTCTTCCAAATTGTCAAAGGTTTGACAATAGTTTATTGGCAAGGCTAATTGTGATTTTTGAATGCAAATAGTATAACACCAGGTTATTAAACTAAAAAGTTGTTCAACAACTCCAAACGCAAGCTTAAATCTATTGCTCCCAGTTTCATCAACAACTTTGCACATTCCTGATATTTCTAAATAACCAGTTATGAAAACAGAAAATTGTAGCACTAATGTCAATTTCTTTTTCAGGCAGAATCTTCAGAAGACTGAGTTCAATCCAACCATGGGAGAGCCCAAATGTTGCATTGATAAAGGTTACCAGGGGGTGGCTTGATCCTGAAAAAGTCAGTAATGGAAACCTGTAATGGACCCATGTTTGTGAGCCCTCGCGCCTGACATGCTGCAAATGGTAGGACAGGGCAGCAAAAAGACAGCTTATCATCTGGTCCAGCAGCAACTGTAGTGAGGGCCTCGTCAAGCATCTGAGAATAAAAGACTTTGACAGGGAGTTCAAAGTTCAAACCAACGTCTCTGATATCAGCATATAAGAGGTTCTTTCTCAATTGGAGAGAGGTGGCTATGTTCCCATATCTTACATCAATCTTTAAATCTCAAGTGTGTGGAGGAATGCCACAGTCGAAAGAGGGGGCTTGCAACTAAGCGGTCACTCCTCTACCTGAGTACTTTAATAACATTTTAGAGGCGCTGTCGCCCCAAAACACTTTCAACATGGCTCACACGGGCCAAGCTGCTGTCATTCTGTGGCTGATAATTCAGGGCCATGAAAGTGACCAGATCTAGTTATCAGAAGGATTCCTTGTTGACGTCACAGGAGTTCCCTAACACAAACCTAACCGGCACAGTTGATGGGACACAGACAATTACACACAGAAGAGGAGTAACAAGGGAAAAAAATAAAGAAATGCAGGGACAGAGAGGAGGAATAAAAGACAAAATAAATAAATAAGGAAAAGAACCCAGAAAGGAAACAATAAAGAACAGATAGAAAGATGAAGGGGGTGTGTCAGTGTTCTCTTTTCCCAGAAGTTGAAGGGAAACCAAAAGCCCCTGTAACGAATTTCTCTGTAATTGGTTGTCACAAGACTGTTGAGATAATCAAGACAAGAAGCCTTCTCTTTTTTGGTTTGATTGAAATGCTTGGAAAAGTGCCTGTATGCTAATAATTTTTAGAAATAAAGCCTTATCTGCCTCTGTTCTACCTTGCTATTGTTGGGGTTCAGCCCCCCTCTAGACCAGTCTCATACAATTTGTCGTATTTGGACTGTATGGTGGTAACGATTAACATTTAAAGTGGCCAATGATCTAGAGTACAAATACATGTAAAAGTGTTGACATGAAGGGATTCCTCCATGGGAGTTTATTGCTAAATACACTGTAATCATCTCAGTATAACACCTTTTTTTTACTTCAGGGATATCAATCTGCCCAATGAGGAAGCATTAGCCATTGTGAATCAATGTCACGTGTTATGGGGTTAATTAAAGTGACAAAAGATGCATTTGAGAGGCAACAGAAAGACAACCCCCACAAAAGAAAATGATTTGATTGTCAGGACAAAGGTTTGCTGTGCCTCCCAGTACAGTCTTAGGAGCATGGAGGAGATTCCAGGAGATGGGCCGTTACAAGAGGAGAGCTAGATGGGGCTGTAGAAGGATATCAACCCAGCAGCAGGACTGGTATCTGTCAAAATGACTTCCAGTGGGCCACTGGCTTACATGATTATGACCCAACTATCTGAAACAGGCCCAATGTCCTTTAGTGGGACCTGTGCTCACATCCCAGCACTGTGTACACCAGAATTGGCAAGTCCGCCATTGGTGCCCCGTTCTCTTCACAGATCAGTGCAGGTTCACACTGAGCACATGTGAAAGATGTAAAAGAGTCTGGAGACGTCGTCGTTACCACTATATGGTGCCTGCAACATCATCCAGCATGACCGGTTCGGCAGTAGGTCTGTGAGGGTCTGGGGAGGCATATCCTTGGAGGGTCGCACAGACCTCCACGTACTAGCCAACTGTACCCTGACTTAAAACCTCAGACCCATCGTCAGACCTTACGCTGGTACAGTGGGCCCTGGTGCATGTGGCCAGAGTGTGTAGGCTGTTCCTGGATGACAAATGCACTGATGCTACTGACTGGCCCTCACGTTCCCCAGACCTGAATTCTATTAAGAACTTCTGGGATGTATCGAAGCATCCGACGCTGCCAGGTATCAGACTTTGCAGGAGCTCACTGATGCCCTCATCCAGGTCTGGGAGGAGATCCCCCAGGACCCCATCCGCCATCTCATCAGTAGCATGCCCAGATGTTGTCGGGAGTATATACAGGTTCATGGGGACCATGACCACACTGCTGGGTCACAATATGATTTGCCATGATGAAGTTCAAGCAAGTTGGAACAGCCCGATTCGATTGGTGATTTTGGTTTCCATGGATTGTTACGGCATTTTGTCTTCAACAAATTGCACAATGTCAAGTAAAGATTTGATCTTTTGTATCTTTCAATCAGCTCAGGATTATGATAAAAATTTATTCCTTTAGGATCAAGAGGTTCCTATTCCTCATATGCCCACTCAGTGCTTTTCAACTGGATTACAGCCAGAGTCAAATTCTACCAGACGAAACCCAGAGGAGGAGTAGGAGAAAGGGAGGCAGAACCAGGAAGGAGGGGGAAGACTGAGCAGGACAAAGTGTGAGCGATGCAGGCAGTCTCCCCTCTCCCTCCCCCTGCGCGCGAGGCAGAGGTTCTCTCCTAATGAGTGTCTGGTGGGTGTTCCCATCGAGTCGTGACTCGTTTGTTCTTCTATAGTTCCCCATTTTCTTCTCCTCCGTCCCTTCATCTGAACGGCTAGGCTGCAGCGACTTATCTAAGCCTGAGATAACAGGACGTGTGTGTGTGTGTGTGTGTGTGCTCATGCATCGCAGCTCAGCCCTCGTCTAGCTGTCACTGGCACCCCGTCGTAGCAGCTAATTGGATCCAGTCTATTTGACCAGGCATCCCTTTATTTCTACTTCTTTCACAATGACCTGTCTTTCATGTCCGTAACAATTATGTATTTAAAAGCTTTAAAAGGCTTCGATAGCATTCCAAGTGTGGCACTGAGGCTTTCAAGTAATTTCCATGTCAACATCATGTCACCTTAACAATGCCTAGCATACAGTCCTAAGTGGTTGCTATAGAAGGATATACTGTATCTGTTGCTCAAGAGGAGCAAATTCACTTTAGAGCCAGGTGTCTATCAAAACATCATGTTCAACTTCCCCTTGATATTTGAACCGTTCCAACACGGAGGTTCACATCATAAGCCTTTGGGGTCCTGTATAGCCTTGCGTAACACTCCTGGGCCCGGTTTCCTAAAGCATTAAGTTGATCGTAAAAATGCTTTGTTAACTTATCTATGCGTTTCTTAAAAGCATCATTACTTGATTAATTAACATCACTAATTAATCACAAAGAATCAATATTAATGCAATAGATCAATAATTTTTAAGACAAATGTATTGAGAGAACTTATATAATAAGTATGTGAGTGACTGTAAATGTAATTGAATGCAATTGGTCAACTGAGGATACCTACTGGTACTGTCTTTGATGGACAGGTGCTGGTGAAGAGCATTGATTTCTTCAGCTTGGAATGCTTGTCTCATGCGCTACATTTTTAGAATGGATTTTCAACACTATGCTTCATATTTCCAGTTAACCAATCATGTTTTAATTGCTGATAGCCTTAAGTAACATATATTCTATATAGCTACCGAAGGAACTGATAATTGGATGCCATTTGATTGATTTCCGGATATATTTTTGATTGGCTAAAGTCCATCCCACTGTTTTGTCTACCCGAAATTTCAAATTTTTCAAGTTTTACATTTTCCTATTGATGCCTTAGTGGTAGTAAAATACATTGTCAGCGATATTATATGCTTCTGGGAAGTAATCAAGCTGTATCGAAATGCAATAAGCCGTATTTCAAAGGTATTCATGGGCTAATTCCCAACCGAACCCCAACTATTGCCTAATTCTATTCCAAAAAGCCGTATTGTGGCACTAACGATGCATAAAGAGCGATGTAGTAGTGGTTAGGAAAACAGGCATAAGTCTGTTGTGACAGGGTCGGTTTTATGGCTACATGTGTTGTTAAACCATGATATCGGAATCCGGTCACTAGCCAATTGTAAGGAACCAGTGAATTTGTATGAGCAATATAATTATTTATACAACACTACCCCTATATGTGTAATTAAACATAAAGAAGAAAAAGAAGCCGTCTCAGTCACAGCTGAACAGTAAAACCTGGTGAGGACTTTGATTTCTTCTTTCAAATGTAGCAGGATAAAGTCAGTGTGACAATAGGGAGCCAAACTCATCACAAGCTAGTTCAGAAAATGACAGCCACAATGTTCTAATGGTTGTGGCGACGGGCAGGTGTCAGTCCTTCAGCAGCGATCGATCTCCGTCCGTTAAAGGTGTCCATGGAGAAATGACAGCGGAAAACAGAATCTGGTTTCAATCGGTTACAAAAGTCATCAATTGCAGCTTTGTATCTTTACCATGAGCAGGATGTCTGAGGCAGCCCCTGCACAAAATGTTAATGTTATGGTGGAAGAGAAAAAGCCTGTTTGTATCTGAGGTACACATTAATGCACCAAGTACATTGCATTGCACCTCATATACGATATTTTGTCTGCTTGAATCACTGAAGTTCCTCAGATTCTCAAGAACTATTCGTTACTGCTACTTTGTTCTTGTTTCTATATACATTGCAAGCCACTACTAACCGCTCTAGCCTTGCTACCAGAAACATTATCTAACACCTCTTGGTTAACTTCTTGTCATGGTCATTTCCTTTTTTGAATATCAATGGTAATACATTTATTGTTTAATCCCGTAACCTGCTGCTGTCATTCATAGAACCCCGGTAAAAGATATTAACACACACGTATTCCGGCTACAGAGACAATAATTGTGCTTGCACAGACTGTATTGTATTTGATTTATGTACTTTTACAGTCAAAGAAGACCACACATATTGGGCCATTCAATGCTAACACAGTAAAAATATATGCAATCATACAATAATTGCATTATACGTAGTGTGTATTCAAAATGCTGAAGCAACGGACCCAAAAAGCAGTCAAGGGCCAAAGGGCGAGTCCGTATCTCTAAAGGGCTTTTTTTTGGTGGGGATATCCATTTGTAATCGTTCAGCAGTCCTTATGTGCATGTCTTTAGGGTAGGTTTAAATCATTTGTTCTTTAAGATAATTCTGTCCCACTTGATCTCTCTCCCGTCTCTCGGTGAGAAAGGGGGAGATGAATAAGAAAGGGAAACATTGAGAATGAATCATTTGGGAGAGGGATGAGGAGCAAGAGACTGAGGGAAAGGAAGAGTTTGTGATCTATAAAGATGGAACGAGAGACGGCAAGAAAGTGAAAGAGAGGGGGTGGAAAGGATATGCCATCACATACAGGTATTTGATAGGTGGAAACTAGAGCACGGAACCCAGCTAAGCAGGAGCAGCACCGAAACAGCCAATTAACAGGAAGAAGATAAAAGCCCATCATTCATAATTGAAGCTGGAGGAGGAATCCTGTCATCCCCCATTATTATACGTTTGCCAGCAATGTGAAGGTGGAAGATATCCACGCCAAGATATCCTGGCCTGCTTTCATGTTGCCCGGATATCAAACCAGCCATACAAGACGGATATATGTGTGTCACTTTTGCGATACAAGAATAGGGCGATGAAGTATCGGTTGCCATGAAAACCCTTTCTGTTTTCCTCTCCTGTTTTAAAGCATGTAGTAAACACAGCAGCGCATGGACTGGATCCACCGGCCTGTGGTGGCGCCGGCGCTATGCTGCCTGGCTGGGAACACGGGCAGTGTGACCCCACATCCCGGGGAGATAAGGGGGTTCCCCCTCTCAGACAGCCGGGCGGCAGCCTAACGGGGCGGTGTGACGGGTGTGTATGTCGCGTGTTTGAGGCTCGCGTATCCTTGGCACTGACCGGTAACACCACACGGTGGTAGGGGATTACATGACATCCATTGTGTTTTTTTGCAATAAAGCATTGGGTTTGTGGTGTCGTGTATACACATTCCTAAATGTAGAAAAGCCTCGAGGAACCTTTTTGGGTTCCTCACCATTGCCACAGTGGAAGAACCTTTTCTGCTTAAAAAGGTTCCTCAAGGAACCCCTCAGAAAGGTTCTTCGAGGAACCCCTACTGTGGGGATTTGGGTTCAATATTGAACTCATTATAATTATTAATGAAATATACAATATATATATATAAACAGCAACATTTATACAAATATGTAAAAATAATATTACTAGTAGTTGTTGTAGTTGTAATAAACATAGTTTGCATAAATATAACAATTTATTAATTATTGCATGAGAAATTTTTTTATTTTACGAATGGCTTCTCTAATAAAATGCTTCAACTTAAATTCTAAAAGATTGTACAGGGCATCACAAATATATAATAATAATATTATATATATAATATATATATATATATATATATATAGATATATAGATATATAGATATATAGAAAGATAGATAGTCACTATATAAACTTAGACAATAGACAGTAACAGTAGTATTTTTTTGTGTGTGAGGGGGGTGTAAATACAGCTTGAGAAAACAAGTAGTTAGCCACTTTGAGGGGGGGGGGGATATTTCCTTGAGGTGCATTTGACATAAGATGCTTTTCAATAAAAGTAAGAGTGCTTTGACCTTCTTGTGGGACTGGATGTTAAAAACACAATAAAATAGACGTCAAAGTCGCCATCGCCAAGGTGATGTCATCAACAGGCTGGGTGAGGATCTGTGTAGCCAAGATACACGCCAAAACTTGCCTTCACAGAGAAATGACATTCCCCCAAAAAAGAACACGAAATATAAATTTACTAAAACACAATTACTGTCATGTCCTGGCTGGGGGCCCCTGGCCATATTTGTGCCTCAAGGCTCGCAGTCAGGGCATGACACATGGAGGGGCCTCTAGGCACCTCTATGCCACTGTTGTGGCGTGGGGGTGCCTCTAGGCACCTCTATGCCACTGTTGTGAGCTCCTCAGTCAGAGACAGATGTTTCCAGTTGCCTCTGATTGAGAAGCCTACTTAAGTTGGGTTTTAGCCACACTCGGTGTGGTTTATTGTTTGTTTCTTCACACAACGTTTACGGTCCTGTCTTGTTTATTGTGATTGTTCTGTGGATACGCTACCGGTTTTATCTGTAAGTGTTCACAGTGTGTTTGTTGTTTAGTTAGATATACGTTTTGCTGTTTAATCCAGCACCTTTATTTTTTTGTGTACAGTTCGTGTTTTGTTTTTTTGTGTAGTATTAAATTCACTGTTTCTTTCAAAAATGTCTGCGAATGGTTCCATCACACACCGTGACCGTGATAATTACAGAGATAGTGGCCAGAAATTGCTTCTATTATTATCAGACCTTCAAACTCTTGAGTAGTGAAATGGGTGACACGCTACAACACAAAAATAAGGTTCTGGGGGGGTCTACACAACACACACAGGTGCACACACGCACACCGAACATACTCGCATCAACAAGTATGTGAGATACATTTGAATTGAGACCTAAGCGCATGAAAAAGGCATACATCTACTTACTTATTCACTTATTCACGTCTCATGGTTTAGAGCAGCATTACTGTCATTGGCGTTGGGGGTGTCTGAATTGATGGGATCAGGAATGAGTAACTCAAATCTGTTTTACAGCAAAATGTAGAATTTATTTTAAGATTTATTTTACTCACAATTGCTTCTTGTAAATACAAAATATTTAGTTTATTCATGAAATGTATCGTTAATGATGTTGAGACCCAGTCTGAGTTTGGTAGAAAAAGACACTTAGCGGTTTTACAAAAAGGCATGGCGTGATTGTTGAAATAAACCGTTTGCTAGAAAACTAACGTCAGTAGCTAGCTAACTAGCCTTTGATCTCTAAGTTAACTAAATTATTGATATATTTGTTGCCTAGAGAAATTTATTTACAACCAGCGGGTCACTCAAATAGCTTCATCGTAAATACCCAATATGTAGGTTATGACATTTATCTATGTGTCATGTGTAATAGTGCTCCATCAGGGTATGGTCAAGTTTAAATGACCTTTAGCGTTATAGCAAACTTTACCAGTGGCATAACATCATCACAGCCACTAAGTTACTCTATCTAATATAAAGTTTGGTCGCTCATTGTCTAAATATGATCCTACATTTTCTCTCACTCTGTTGTCTGCCTCAAACACGAGAAGGTTCGATTGGTGTCCTCCCAAGTTAAGATTGAGGGTGAGCTGACTAATTAGAACACACTGGTCTATTAATAACATTGCGAAATCAGACTACAATACAGTGCATTGCAAAACAAATGTGAACTAGATTTAAACATACTGATATTAAGAACGAGATTCAGTAAATAATCTGAGCCTATACATTTCTTTTTAAACTCTCTTCTGCATGCATAGGCTAGACATCCTATGGAAACGGAATCTTTCGCATGGTATTTGTTGAGACGTTTCCAACCTTGGCCTATGCACTCCCTTAGAATGGAAACAATTGGGAATCAATATTATTAATAATATTGTGCAAGAAAATCATTGTCTATAAGAAATAATTGCAATCCGGCCCAGATAATTGAACATTGGCTAGTTGTAGCCTATGTGGTCAGTTTGCAATGATTGTAAAGAGTTCATATGTCTGGAACACCGGAAATAAAAAAAATAAGTTAAACTCTGGTCAGGGAACCTCTTCCCCAAATTGAGCTGTTAAAGGTTCCTCCCGGAACCCCCCAACCGAGCAAGGTTTCTGTAGTATCTCCAGAGTACTTGAGGCTCTCCTAGTTCTACGAGTGTAGGGAACTTTTACATGGCGCTTACATGCTTATAGAATAGGTACATTTCCTGCAGTGCCATTTCACATGGTCGGGGAGATAATCTAATATTTAATAGTGCAGAAATGGCCAGAGCCACAGGCCACTTTGACACTGACAAACAGAGGATGTAAGATCTGTAAACTTGAATCAATGAATTAACTCCACTCATGCCCGTGACCTTATGGCACCATGAGTGTCTGATTGATCCCGGCAAATTTGACGCCAGTCCCTCGCTCGAAACTGAAACGATGAGTTCCCTTAGCTTTCATACTGGGCTGAAACTGTATATTTATAGCCGACAAAGGCGCAGGCAGTGTTCATTCAATGTAACGGATGGAATTGAACTTTTGTCTCATCCTTTCTGATGATGCATTATTATTTTCCTTTGACACTTTTCAAATGCATTTATCAAACAATTAGCCAATTGTACTGCCCTTTTGCTGATAGGGCTAACCTGATAAATAAAACAATGCATCCATGCATGCAGTGTCGGAGGCACTTCGATTCTTGCCCTAATGTGTCAATGGCCAGACACAACACTCCCAGTCCAGTTCTTTGTTTGTGGAAATTAGACCAAAGTAATGTGCCCTGCCGACTGTTGGAAAGCAAAACCAGTGGTCAGCTAAAAGCTATTTGGTGCCGTCCTCTATAGTTCCCAAAAAGCAAGTATTATTCTCACAAGTTTTCTGAACCAGGACCTATGTAAAATAATATTGTAAAACCATCCCTATCGAAAATGCTAAATATTTGGCCACGAAAGCCAATCAAGCCTTGTCAAACCATATAGGCTAGCCGAAATAATACATGAATGTCCAAGTGTGTAGACTATGTGGGTAGGCCTGAACATAACCAGCGGTAATATCTTAGACTTACCCTTTCTAGCAGGCCAACATTTCTGTCATTCCAGTCCAAACATCCACTGAACAATACATGTCCAAAAACATAAGAGCCATAATACAATATAGTGAATAGTTATTCAACACTGCCCCTTCTGGTCACTTGTTGCTAATTGAAAGAAGAAAAAAAACACCTTTTTCACCATTTAACTTAGTAATAAACACATATGTTTAATACGTTTACTTAATATTTATTCATATTAGTAAATATTATATTATATATATAATATAGAGAATATTAGAGATCAGTGCAAAGACTATTAAATGTTAAAACTGTTGACATTCAAATGCTCAATTTGAATTTGATTCCAGCAATTTAACTCAGTAGACATCAGACACTTGTTTGACTGTCCAGTGTGCACCGTGATGTACAGTAATTTGAAAAATTAAGTTGAATCCCTGGAAATTTGTCATAGATAATTTAATTTCTTCTCTTCAGCATGATTGACAGAAATATAACCTAATAGTAATTGTGTGAATTATGCTTCCAGATGGTACTTAAGTAACGGCTTCTTTACTAGCATCCACCAATATAGTTAGGGTTTTTGAATATCTCTTGTTATGATGTCATTATTCTACTCCGAGCCATCCAGCACCATTAAAGTAAGTGCTGAGCACTGAGATTTAGTGCGCTTTGACTGGGATATCTCATCACTTGGATATCATCTGGATCCCATTTCCAAATGTATACATGAATTTGTTTCACAGTATTAATTATTTTCTAACTTCTGTATAAAATGGCCTTTATTTTTCATTTTCTTTCACATTCACAACCTGGCTGGTATTTATAGGCATGTATACATACTTGAGAAAATAACCCATATTTAAATATATAGGGTGCATACCAATTATTAATAAAAGAATTATTAAGGTGCAGAGGTACATTTTGTCATATCTGAAACAAAATATGACCACCATGCTGGAGCATTTTCCTACTTGGAGTAATATCATTACTTCTTAGAAAAACAACCTACTTTCAAAGTCCTTTTCAAGAGTTCAATTGATATACATATTAAATTGTAACACAACCATTTTAGTTGGGGTTGTATTAGTAAGACTACAAATTCCTGTGAAAGTCAAAGACAAAAGCCGCGTTGTCACGTGTAGCACAGACTCCCTGGTTTCATATGCTGTCACACTTAAGTATTTCTAGTTCGCACAGTTGTGGTTTCGCAAACAATCTAGGGAAGATTGTCTTCCGGAACTTCTCACTCTGCTAAAATACTGTTATTTACTCCCTGTGATGCAATCTGCAAGTGCCCTGTATCAGCAGATCATCCACAGTGGAAATGTTGGTGTGGTCAACTTTACAGTGTGATGGTCACTGTGTGTGATGGTCAACACAGTGATGACATTTTGATTAGAGCTAGTAAATGGACTATAATCAGAATTTATTTTTCTGTGCATGTGCAAAGTCTTGATGCTGCCCTAAATGACATCAAGGCTGCCTGTATTGTATAGCATTTTCAACTCATGTTGAAATCATGTTAGATCACATAATCCCAAATGTAAATCAGCTGTTTGTAAAAATGTAACAGTAATCCAAAATCATTTGACATCGACGTAACCCAGGCTAATTCTAGTTACATAACCCTTGCATTTGAAATATGTCATCCCTGTTTCATATAATCCATGCTGCATTTTTGTAGTGTAGAGTTTTCAATGGCATTGTTCAAATCAAAGATAACAATGTAGTGACAAATTTAAGTCCACTGTTTTTGCAATATGAACGTTCTAAGTGCATTGAAAATACCACCATATACCTTACACAGAACTTTGTATTGGGGGACTGTTAGCTGATCAAAATTAGTACCACTTAAGGAGTAACATACATTTGGGGATACAATTCATGTAGTGCAATGTACAACACTCTCTGATAGAGAACCCAATGTTCGTACGTTGCCTGTGTGTTCCTTTATTACATGTGCAGGACACGTTTCTCCAACCCTTTTCTCTAATTAGCTCTGTTTTTTATGTTATTGACCAACAGAACTACAGCAAAAATGCAATTCAAAACGTCAGGAAAGCTGTGTAGAAATGGGTCTTACAAAGAGGAAAACAATACCAAAATAATTTAGAATTCATTCATCAACCACACTTTGCTGGAAAATAATAACTTGCTTTCGTTACTTCACCAATGGACGTGAGGCAAGAGGTTACACTACAGTATTTTAACTCAAGCTGTAACATTCATGACTAAACACTTTCAGTTAATTCCTTTTATTCAACTTCACTAACACTACCTACTTACTGTGTTTACTGTCATGCACCAACGTACCAAAGCAAATTCCTTGTATGTGTAAACACATGGCAATAAAGCTGATTCTGTGCCTTGAGAACAATTCGCTGGCTAAGAAGTTGGTTGGCTACTCTACCCGACTGTTGACTCGCTATGTCCTTGAAAGTGCCCCGCGGTATGTAACTGCCCCTCCTTCTGGGAGAAGAGACAGCATCTCAGGAAAGAGGAAAGGAAGAACACCAATCAATGGCTAGGGCTCCCAGGTGACGCCCAGAAGAAGCTGTGTTAAATCCACTGCAGGTTTCACAGCCTCCATGTGGGAATAATTCCTTTAGACTGACTGGAAAATGACTTGTGAATGACTGATGTGAAGAGTGACTTGACTGAACCTTAATAAAAACATAACACCTGATAATGACCTAAGTGCACTTGACAAATGGATTTGCAAAGGATTGGCCCAATTATTCTACCGATCCTGGTAGTTAAAGATTCACTAGTGTCACTTAACTATAGACCTGCATTGTCGTTCCTTGCATATAGATTATAGATTATCTCTCGTTAATAGCCCGGAGGGAACACTGATAGAGGAACAAACGTCGGTGGGTTTACTGTACTTAACTGAAGCTTTACTGAAAGGGGAAATACAGTGCAATCGGTGTGTTTTTTTGCTACGTTCCGCATAAACTGTGTCAGATCACTGCTCAGTGACAGACAGATCAAACCTCCTGTCCAAGTCACTGATAGCAGGATCTAATGTTATTGAAGACTGACTACTGTCGTCTTCACCATTGCTCTGTTGCAGTTGTAGTACTACTTACCTTCAGTTGCTGTCCTTGTTTTGGTTTCTCTGGTGTTGATCTGGGGTACTTTAGCTAACGGAATTGACATGTGACTTTTATTCGGGAAGTAAGTTGCCTCATTTAGGGCTTAGAGTGCTTGTTTGTTAGTTCCTTACAACTTTTACGTTTGGATGCTTTGTCAGTATGTATCCCCTTACTTCGCAAACATATTTAATTCTAAAGCATTATTTGTGTAGTTTGGGCAAATTTAGCTAAACTGTTACCTCCCTTGTACTAGTTGGTTTAGTAATAGCTCATATTGACACAACTAAATTGTGAGCTGGTTCATTTAGTCTATCCTAAAGATATGTATCTTGTCTATTTTCAATATAGATATAATTATACATTATTTTATTAATGTAATTAATGATTTCATTGTTTTCTTGTTATTAAACACAGTGGACATGAACATAGTGTTTATGGATCATTGATGTAAAGGCGATAAACTAGTAATAGTTATTTACTAGTCATAAAACGCCTTTGTAACACATATACGAAGACTAGTCATAAAACGCCTTTGTAACACATATACGAAGGACAGTACAACCACGTTGTGAGGCCTACACACTTTGATTGGAGTCACTCCGCTGCTTTCTATGGCATTACTCAGTGCATGCATCATGACAGTACAAAGGTATATGATATAACTGTGTATACGAAACAAGTTCCCTGAGAACTGTTCATTGAACGGGACCAGCCACGCTGATCCCAAATTAGATTTTGGAACCACGTTATATTCCCCTCGATCTCTCTCATTAAGAAAACACTGAGCTAAAAACCCTCCATTTCTCTTCTGTTCCTTATCCTGCGGCTCCCTATCAGATGCAAGCTCCATGTGAATCTTAACTAATCCCAAACATGGGAACATAATGCAAGTCACTGTGGCTAAGGGGAGCTGTTCAACCCGGGTCCCAACCCGGATGGAGGAAGGGGGACTCATCTACTCTGCTCCAGGCCAGGGCACCTCATGTGAAATGCATCCATGTAAAATAATTTACATATTGATAGAGGACATTGTTCTAATGGGGTAATCAAGCACCATCGATTTGCATGTTTCACAATGAATATTTACTGCCACGCTTTTTGATGAGATCGAGCCCGAGGCTGAGCCTTGAATTATTGGAATCGTCAGAATTTAACATTGACGGGACGGAACATTGGAATTCTTGTCTAAACGAAATGGAATTCCAATGCAGTTCCATCTTCTCTCTTTGGCATGCATCCAAGTATTCAGTGCCTTCCCAGAACGGTGGGTAATGAATACGACACTTTCTAAGACACATCATTAAATTTATCTTTAGGTGGTCCCTCAAGCTCATTGACTTTCATGCTGACATTTTTCATGCAATTTGTTCCCCTTCAAATGGAATGTCACTGATGGGGGTTCATGGTTGAGGGTTGATTCATTGATTGCAAAAGATAGCTAATACTGTATACACAGCTCTACGTCTTATTCAGATGCAACCACTTGACACAAGCCTTCCGATACAAACTTCTATTAAATTGTTTTTGTAATGATTGTAAAACTCTTTAATACACTTTTAAGTCACTGAAATGTTGCTCTACCAAAATTTTACTAACAGATTACATGTGTTAATGAAGGCTGCCGATTCGAATAGACTTTTCCTAGTAGCAAAGTTACAAAATACAGCTCAGGAATGAACCTTCCTAATACTGACCATATATGTTTAATATAATGCCTGTATTTGTAAGAAATCACCCAGGTAGGAAGACATCATTTCAAGAATGGGGTTTTAGTCCAAGGACGACACGCTGATAGGGGTCAAAGTAGAAGGTTAGAAGACATATTTTGAAGGATGGGGTTTCATTTCAAGGACACCCTACCGATAGAGGGTAACAGATTCTTTGATAATGAAGCACTCTATCTGCATCTACAATGGATGGCACCTTTTAACTCTGTAGTGAACTACTTGAGCACTTCATCAACAATACATAAGGAATAAAGTCACACTGAACACATGCATTTTCTTTTCTCAGAATAAACTAGTAAATACTGTGGAGAAAGATATGTAGCTAGAGGTTGATTGGATTTGGTGGGTGCAGTTGGGAAACGTTTCCATAACCCTAAACCCTTAAAGCAGTGCCCTTATAAGTTAGATGTTAGCTGTCCATGTTATGATTGAACACACAGCATTCTGAAATAAATTCAATGTATTTTGCTCAACAATTACCTCACCTTGCCAAATTGTTATTGTGTAGTCAGCAAACCAACAGTCAACCTTATTGTATTGTCGTTTAATTGCATTTATTGTCTTTTTTTTGCTCCACTTCACTTGATAAATTGTATGTTTCCGCCGATTGATTAAGCCTGCAGTCCATCCCATTAATAAGAGGTCATTTTAAGATTCTCTTCAGATGAATATTGTTCTAGAACGACTGCTACATCATAAGCATACATTGTAGTGAGGTCTTCACTCAGTGTTTCCTTTTAAGTCTTTCTGTTAATTTACAGACCATATTTCACCACAATGGGCTACTGTATCCGTGCATATTGTAGAATTGTTCCGAATAATTACCTCAAGTTCAATTCAGGGCACTAGGCCAGTCCAAAAGATAAATTGAGTAAGATTACAGAAGCACATATATAGAAGTCCAACATTTTTCAGAAGATAGTTTTCAAAATGATAACAGAAGTTTCACGGAAAGGGTTTCAAAGCATTCTTAAATGATTGCATCTTTATAAGATATGCATGTATTAAAGACATAGCTGAATTCCAGACAAAGTGCAATTCCTAAGTGAATGTCTAGACTTAATGCCCCTTGGGTTTTTGTTCAGGAAATAGGACATCAATGTTTGATATGAGGAAGGCTGCTATGTGAATATCACAGTTCAGACCTCTATTATTATAGGAGTTCAGAACTACTTATACACTAAATCAGGTTTTATGAACAAGAGCATTTTGCCAAACCAATTAGCACGATTCACCTATTTTTAAACGAATGTGTGTTAAATTCAACCTTTTTCGCAAAAACCTACAAACAATTCTCTTAAGTTAAGAATACTTGTCATTCAGAAAGAAATGGCATTCAGTATAGCAAACTCAAATAATTGTAAACCTAACACCTCAACATATAACTGTTAAGTATTAAACATTAACATGCCTAATTAGTCAACAAGCAATCAGGTAGCATGAATAAAAATCCCCAAAGGTAAACTCATCCGTGTTTTGAAACATTGAACAACATCCAATACATCCCATACTTTCTACTGAAATTTGTGACAATGTAATTGCAGTGTGACATTGCATTTTTGCTTTTGTGTAGCAGCTAATGTAATCGTTTAATTTGTACTAAAGACAATTTGGTTTTGATAGTTATGATTCAAGTTATGTGAGTAGTCAGGGTTTTAATAAATATGCTGTGGGTTTTGAAAAGTGTGCTTATACTTGGAAGTGTCTGTTAGCAGTTGTGAGAAACTGTAATAGTAGGTGGCAATACACACAAAACTGGATATGTTTCTTCCTATATTGGTGGCTTTTTAGATACCTTGTAAAAACAAACAATTGTTGTAACTTGACTGGCCAAAGTAGATAATGACAATATACTCATTTGGGAAAATTATTCATGTGAATCCAATTTTGTGCTCACATCTTAAAATTGTATCTTGCAGTACCTTCTAATTGTGTCATGCTCTGATGTGAATATTAATTCAGCCTTGTAGGACACACGGTAATCTTGATCTATTGTAGTGTGTTACTGTTAAGTAATTGCTTACATTTTATTTGATATTCCTCATTAGGGAACCCCATCGCAAGCACAATCATGATGATCCTTCTTGACATTGCCTGTACAACGCAGCTACCCATCTTTATATGCACATGTCATCATAGTGTAGGCAAGTACCGTTGCATATTGAGGAATAATGTAACTTTCATAAGGGTCATGTAACTTTGCACTTACCTTATTGTAGGCCCTAATATGTTTGATTGACAGCTAAGGTATGACAATATCTCCCCAAATTAAACATGTTGTTGTCTACAGAACTGGCGTACAACAGTGTTGGGGCACCCCAGCAAAGGGTTGGGGTTCTCAGATACTACAAAAGGTCTACAGATCCACCAATGGCAGTCCATGTTGTAATTGGGATGCTGAAGTTATGAAGAGGGGAGGAGTTTCTTGTTCAGTAAAGAATTTCTTACTGTAAAACTGTTATGCCAACACTCAACAGGATCTGGGCTCCCATCCAGGGACCCAACAGCACCGATCAATTATAGAGCATGACGTACAATTATAGAGCATGACATACAATTATAGAGCATGACATACAATTATAGAGCATGACATACAATTATAGAGCATGACATACAACAATAGAGCATGCCATACAATTATTGATACTCTGCAACACGTTTGTATTGTGCATGGTACTATGAAACATTTACAACCGAAGGGTAATTTTACACAAGATCAAAATGTAATTAATCTGCTTGATCATCTTTTGAATTTAGCCTCACATTATTTCAACAATTTATTTTGCCACTTTTTTTCAGGAAACTTCAAAACATTTTACAGATGTAGTTACTCAAAGACAGAGAAAATTAGTGCAGGAGAATATAACAATGGTGATCATTTAGCATTTCTAATCTGACTAAATATGTGTTTATGAATAAAGTTAATACATACATTATCAAACCTGTCATTTTGATCTTATAAGGAAAACAAGTCTTTGACTCCCCATTTATTATATTGATCATGTTGACCTCGGCTTACAGCAATTATTTGTCTTATAATGTTAATGCCTGCATCATTTAAGTACCAAAGTCAGTTTATTTTGCAGCAGTCCCAATCACGGGGAAGTCAGTTTATTTTGCAGCAGTCCCAATCACAGGGAAGTCAGTTTATTTTGCAGCAGTCCCAATCACGGGGAAGTCAGTTTATTTTGCAGCAGTCCCAATCACAGGGAAGTCAGTTAATTTTGCAGCAGTCCCAATCACGGGGAAGTCAGTTTATTTTTCAGCAGTCCCAATCACAGCATGTAATTGGAGATAAATGAGAAATGCCAAAGTACTTTTAATTAATAATATTTATTTTCAATAATCATGTTACAATAGATCTCATACAGTCGTGTAAAAAAAATTGGACACCCCATGAGACAGTTGGATGTCAGAGACTGGTAGGCAGTTATAGGAAACAGATTACTGAGAATATTTCAGCCAAAGGGGGCTATAACAGTTATTACAGCATAGGGTGGCTTCAATTTTTCCTCAGCAGGAAATGGCATCTTTGTTAGGTAAATTATGTCATTGTTTTTGGTTCAATTACATCACCTTTATCTATAGATATTGGTTAAAAGAAGATCAACTAAATATTTCATCAGGTGACCTAATTTTTTCACATGACTGTAGTGACATACCAGTAATATTCATGTCCTCCTCAATTGTGTGTCTAATAATGTGACGGCTAGATAATGATCTGGACCAAGCTGCAGGTAAGTTTTCACGAATGGTTCGGTTTATTACGAACTCAATGCCATGAAACCTCGTAAGGCAAAAATGGGGGAATAGGCACAGCGTGCTAGCAGGCACAGACGGAAGCAACAAAGGGAAACAAAGTTTCCTAACTCCCAACAGTACAGAGTGTAGTACTGGAAAACACAACAGCGACAATAACACACACGGAGACAAGACACACAGGGGTTTAAATACCCAGCTGATTGGGGACAGCTGCAGGGAATCAGGGAAGGGTGCCAGGACATGGGAAACAGGACAAACATACACGATGGCACTAGAAGGCCGGCGACGTCGAACGCTGCGGAGTCACACGCCCGGAGGTAGACCCACCACCAGGAGGCGATGTGACAAATATTCTACACAGAATACCATAAGTATCAAAAACACATTGTAACATGTGCTGGGAAAATCCTTTAAATTATAGTGTCTAAGGTCTAAGTAATCTTTGCTATTCAACTTGTATCATTTTAAACAGAAATAATTCTATTATATAAATAAAAGGTAGACAGATGGAAATTGTAGGCGTTAGTCATTTTGAAGAATTCCTGAGAACTTGAAACATGATGTTAAAAGTCTCCTGGCCTCATCTCGATAGAGGTAAACCCACACATCAGCAGGTCTGTTCAGAGCTATTCATGCATCCATTCCCCACCATAAACGTTTTGGTTATTTTTCCCGACTGTACACACTGCAGAGAATTTCAAGGTCTTACACTCTGAATGCACTTCCCACGCACTTGTCGGATCCCATTAGAGTGGACCAGGAAGAGCAGCTGCTGCTTCAGGCAAAAGTTCACCAAGATCCCCCAAAACAATCCATGAATACTTCTCCCCTTTTCTGGTCCAAGGTAGAGTATTACAAATTAGAGCGCCGTTTGCGCCACAACCTCGGTTCTGAGACCCCTAGAACCCGACCTGCGTGAACTCGGAGAGAGGAAAACCTGTGGATGCTGTACAGTAGCAGCAGGTTTGAAGCGCTGCACACTGCCATTTTAATCAAGATCAATTTGCATGCCAGACACACTGGCCCCTAGCCCCAGTCCCATTAGCATTTCACAGTTGGTGCTCGGCTGCTGAGTTCCTCAACTGTGACACATCGGTACTCCTTTGTTGTTAGCCTGAATGGCTGCTATTCTGCACCGTCGGTAACAGGTGGTGGGTTTTCGTGCATCCATTGGAGCCCAAAAAAGAGAGAGGAGAGAAGGCCACGAAAGCAGACATCCCAGCTGTTTAATTCCTTCCACTGGCTGAAGGGAGGACAAATAGTTGCTTGTTCAGTGGCCAGTGATAGATGATGCTGACGCCTATTTGCTGATAAAGGATTATTATTTACACTAGACCTTCAAG
This sequence comes from Novumbra hubbsi, assembly GCA_016801125.1. NCBI lineage: Eukaryota > Metazoa > Chordata > Actinopteri > Esociformes > Umbridae > Novumbra > Novumbra hubbsi. The sequence goes on along the minus strand of JACXGK010003369.1, from coordinate 5,378 downwards.
CTGTCCAAATATTTAACACAAATGTTTGCCAGAAGGCCGTTTTATCAGTAAGGGTAAACACTGTTTGCTGTTGTTATATTCCTCTCACGAGAGTCCTGCACACAATGTGCTTTTTGTTAACCCTTCAGACCCTATTAGAATTCTACAATGCTGCAATGTAGATTTCTGAGAATTCAGAAAATAAATCATATTCCCTCACACATTTCAAACCGGCACGGCACAAACATTTCACAATTACTAGTTTACCACTGTTTACAAAGCACCTCAGCTTCTTTAATTTGACACCACATTCATATAAATTGGAATAATGTTGTTTGTTTTCTCCCCCTGCGTTGACACTGGTGATAAAACATGTATTCCCACTCAACACAACAACAAATTGGTAACGTTGGTTCCCCTCTTTTGTGTGCTCTCCACCTCTCACGCTTCCTCCACCTCTCACGCTTCCTCCACCTCTCACACTTCCTCCATCTCTCACGCTTCCTCCACCTCTCACACTTCCTCCACCTCTCACGCTTCCTCCACCTCTCACGCTTCCTCCATCTCTCACGCTTCCTCCACCTCTCAAACTTCCTCCACGTCTCATTCTTCCTCCACCTCGCACACTTCCTCCACCTCTCATTCTTCCTCCACCTCTCACGCTTCCTCCCTTTTCCTTCTGCGAACAACATCTATATGCCTCTACACAACTCTGAGTAGCCTCATTTGCAAACTAGATAATAGGCTATCTTAAGAAAGTAGCTAGGATTGTTTTTAAACCACTGGCAATGGTAGGAACTAGAACAATTATAAAACTAGTTTCCTGACTGAAACTAAACACGACAACAGGGCTTTTTGCAATGACAGAGGGCCTCTTCCTATATATATATATATACACAACACACAGAGGCTGAATCTCAAATCACATACATACAGTGGGGAGAACAAGTATTTGATACACTGCCGATATTGCAGGTTTTCTTACTTACAAAGCATGTAGAGGTCTATTTTTTATCATAGGTACACGTCAACTGTAAGAGACCAAATCTAAAACAAAAATCCAGAAAATCACATTGCATGTAATTCATTTGCATGTTATTGCATGACATAAGTATTTGATCACCTACCAACCAGTAAGAATTCCGGCTCTCACAGTTGGTTTGTCTTTAAGAAGCCCTCCTGTTTTCCACTCATTACCTGTATTAACTGCACCTGTATGAACTCGTTACCTGTAGAAAAGACACATCCACAAACTCAATCAAACAGACTCCAACTCCTCCACAATGGCCAAGACCAGAGAGCTGTGTAAGGACATCAGGAATAGAATTGTAGACCTGCACAAGGCTGGGATGGGCTACAGGACAATAGGTAAGCAGCTTGGTGAGAAGGCAACAACTGTTGGCGCAATTATTAGAAAATGGAAGAAGTTCAAGATGACAGTCAATCACCCTCGGTCTGGGGCTCCATGCAAGATCTCACCTCGTGGAACATCATTGTTCACGAGGAAGGTAAGGGATCAGCCCAGAACTACACGGCAGGACCTGGTCAATGACCTGAAGAGAGCTCGGACCACAGTCTCAAAGAAAACCATTAGTAACACACTACGTCGTTATGGATTAAAATCCGGCAGCGCACGCAAGGTCCCCCTGCTCAAGATAGCGCATGTCCAGGCCCGTCTGAAGTTTGCCAACGACCATCTGGATGATCCAGAGGAGGAATGGGAGAAGGTCATGTGGTCTGATGAGACAAAAACAGAGCTTTTTGGTCTAAACTCCACTCGCTGTGTTTGGAGAAAGAAGAAGGATGAGTACAACCCCAAGAACATCATCCCAACCGTGAAGCATGGAGGTGGAAACAAAACTTTTTGGGGATGCTTTTTTGCAAAGGGGACTACTGCACCGCATTGAGGGGAGGATGGATGGAAGGAAATGTATGATCTCTGTAATTGCAAACAAAGGTTTCTGTACCAAATATTAAGTTCTGCTTTTCTGATGTATCAAATACTTATGTCATGCAATAAAATGCTAATTCATAATTTAAAAATCATACAATAATTTCTGGATTTGTTTTAGATTTCATCTCTAACATTTGAAGTGTACCTATGATGAAAATTGCCAACCTCTACATGCTTTGTAAGTTGGAAAACCTGTAATATCGGCAGTGTTTCAAATACTTGTTCTCCCCACTGTACGTACTATATGCACTGCTTTAAACAATAAGGGAACATAAAATCATAACAGTATAACTCCAAGTCAATTAAACTTCAGGTATTTTAATCTGTTCAGTAAATAAGAAGCAATTGTAAATGATTGTCAACTGTTTTGGTTCAAATGAAAGTGACAACAGGTGCCCTGGAGAGGCAACAGCAAGACAACCCCTAGAAAGGGAAGGGTTTAGCAGGTGGTGGCCGGAGAATTTCTCTCTACATATCCTTCCTGACTGATTCTTCTTTAGTTTTTCCTAGCATCCTTGTAAGTACTGGTAGCATGAGACGGTACCTGGAGCCTATGCAGGTTGCACAGCTAGTCTAGCTCCTCCAGGATGGCACATACATACATTCCGTCACAAGAAAATGTGCTGTGTCTCCCAGTACAGTGTCAATACCATGGAGGAGAAAAGAGAGGAGCTGGACAGGGCCACAGAAGGGCATCCACCCAGCAGCAGCTTCACACTGATCACACAGACGAGAAAGTGTCTGGAGACGCAATGCTGAACAATATGCTGCCTCCCAGATCACCAGTATGACCGGTGTGGCGGTGGGTCAGTGATGGTCTGGGGAGGCCACATGAAGGAAATCCTCAGACCTTACGCTGGCGCAGAGGGCCCTAGGTTCTTCCTGGTGGAGGACAATAGAAGACGAAATTAACTTCAAAGGCTAATGCCATTGACTGACCTTCACGTTCCCAAGACCTGACAGTATGTATCGGTGCATCAAACGCCACCAAGTAGCGCCACAGACTGTCCAGGAGCTTACTAATGCTCACACATTGTCGGGAGTGCAATACAGGCACGTGGGGCCATCTACTCTATTGTCTCACATTACGTGAGGACACTGTGATGAAATTCAAGCAAGTTGGAACAGCCTTTGATTTAAAATGTTTACTTATATTTTCTGTGCGAGTTGGAATCCAGCAATCGGTTGGTGATTTTGGTTTGCATTGACCATTGTTACGTCATTTTGTATTTAATGTGTTCCCTTAATTAGTTTGAGCAGTGTAGTAAGCCAGATAATTATGAGAGAAGATTTGTATGTTGCACACCATAGTACACTGTAAATAGTATGCCAAAGGTTTCCGGATGTTCTACTATTTCTGGTGGATTTTCAAAGTTTGCATCCAAGCACACTCCGTCTTCAGTTTCATTAGTATGGGCTCAATTCTTACAATTATTCCAAGTAGTGAGATACTAGTATTTATATCTTGTAAGGTATTAATTAGCCAGTGGCAAGAGCCATTCAGTTCATAGATGCTATTTGTGGTAGAAGTAAACATTCAGTTTAACAGAATGTTTTAAGGTGTCTAGCTAAACATTCACACTTGGCGCTATGAAAATAAAATTGCAAAGAGTTTGGGGATTTCATCATCTACGGTTCATAATATTATTAAAAGATTCAGAATCTGGAGAAATCTTTGAACATGAGGGGCATGGCTGAAAACCAATATTGTATGACTGTGATCATTGGCGTTCGTGGGGGAATGTGAGGTAAAAGGAAAGAAAACAAAACGTAATGGACAATCTTAGTTATTTTACTTAACGAAAAAACAGCAGCAGTCACAATCGGGCTCTCAATAAAATCGGGCCCTCAATACAGATTTCTTAAAAACAGGCACTATTCTGTATCGGACACTTGCTACACTTGGGCTCAGGGAAACACTTCTGAAAGCCAATGTCTGTGAACACTGTTTGTCACTAGATCCACAAATGCAAGATAAATCTCTACTATGCAAAGAACAAAAAGATCTGGAAATGCTGTTGCGTTCTCTGAGCCCAAGCTCAGTTTAGATTACATGCTTACAGTGTTTTTCGGAACTGAGGAGATGCCACACATTAATAAACATGCCCCTGTCTCAAATGTTGTGTTGCTGGCATAAAATACGGACTGGGCATATATTTATCTAAAAGCATTATTTCCCCCAAAACATTTCTAGTTCAACATATGATATGTTGTCTTTGTATTGTTTTCAATTTGATATAGGGATTAAATGATTTGCACAAGTGGGTGGTTTTAAAGAAGGAATTTCTTTTTTCTGCCCTTAATGAAATCTAGCAACCCTAATGATGTCTAGCTAGTGAAAGTGACAGCTCGGGGCTTTGAGAGTGAAGCACACACCTATTGTCTATTGTCTCACACACAGACCGGACAAGCTGGCTAGCTATGGACATTTCCATATATGAATGATATAGGAAAAAACACTAAATATATCCAACAAATTAGCCGACTAGATAAAAACTGCAAAGCTGTCAATTAGGAGATCGCTGGCACTCCATAGCTGATGTGTTTGCCTATGAAGCTATTACAACAGGGTTGTTATTGTAATTTATGAGATATTCCCAGAATTTCACAGCATCAAACATATATATTTTGCTGTTTATTTTTGTTAATCATATCAATATCATTAGCACTTTCAAACAGCACAAACTCAATTGAGTTCCCCCGAAACAATATTTTCTTGTGTGAAAGGTTATTTAGACGCTATGGTTCTGGCAGTCAGTGTAAAGAAAATGTGAGATGCTGCATAAAATGCTAATAAAAACAGAACAAATTATGTTCTTGATGATGATTTATCCATATATTTTATTAAAAAGAGTACGAAAACAACATTTTAAATGCTGAAAATGAGAAATGTTTTTGGAAAAATACATTCCCATTTTGTGTTTCATGCCAGACACACAATACAAAAAAGTTGGACAGGGGCATGTTTACCACAGTGTTGCATCAGCGCTTCTTTTAACAGCACTCTGTAAACCTTTGTTAACTGAGGAGACCAAATGCTGTAATTTTGAAAGTGAAATGTATTCCCATCCCTGCTTGATATAGGATTTCACACAATGTTCAAAAACAATAGTTTCTCTAAAGTGTTCCTGAGCTTATGCAGTGATTACCACCACAGAATTGTGTCTTTTTTTCAGTGCAGTGCGTCCTGAGGGCCCAAAGATTACGGCCATCCAAAGTCGGTTTTTGTCCCTTGCATAGAGATTTCTCAGGATTCTTTTAATATTTTAATGATATTACAGATGCCGTAGATGATGAGATCCCCAAACTCTTTAAAACGTTAAGTTCAAAAAGGGTTGAACATAAATTGTCGCACTATTTGCCGGTGCACTGAGTGGTGAACCCCTTCCCATCCTCACTTCTGACAGACCCATCCTCTTTTCTGACAGACCCATCCTCACTTCTG
>JACXGK010003368.1:17013-45775 GCA_016801125.1 Novumbra hubbsi | reverse complement strand
CACACACTCCACCACACACATACATTCATGGACACACACTCCACCACACACATACATTCATGGACACACACCGACACACACTGCATCACACACTCCACCACACACATACATTCATGGACACACACTGCACCACACATACATTCATGGACACACACTGCACCACACACTCCACCACACACATACATTCATGGACACACACTCCACCACACACATACATTCATGGACACACACCGACACACACTGCACCACACATACATTCATGGACACACTGCACCACACACTCCACCACACACATACATTCATGGACACACACCGACACACACTGCACCACACATACATTCATGGACACACACTGCACCACACACTCCACCACACACATACATTCATGGACACACACTGCTCCACACATACATTCATGGACACACACAGAATGGAACCAAGCAGAGCAGAAACCCTAACTGAGTTTATCCGCTAGCAGCTGTTCTGCACTGAGATGGATGGAGGGATATATAGAGGCTTGCTTTGGCAATGTACGTAAACAAATGTCCCAAAGTCAATAAACCTACGTTGAATTGAGTTCACTGGAAACGTTAACTCATGTTTGCCAACACACCTTGAAGCATCTATCAAGAAAATTGAGAACGATCTGTGAAAAGTGCTTTTTCAATGCCACCGGTCCTGTTATGTCGGGTCAGAATCAAACCCTGCATTCCACGTGTCAATGTGGCGGTGGTAGTGTGATGCTTTGGGAATTCTCTGCTGCATGCAGACCTGAAAGACTTGACATTATCGAAGTAACCATGAATGGTCTGCTCTACGTCAGAATTCTAAAAGCGAATGTCAGGCGATCTGCCCGTGAGCTGAATCTGAAGTGTTCCTGGGTCATGCACCAAGACCGTGAGCCCAAACACAAGCCAGGCCTCAGAATGCCTGAAAAGAAATACATTTTCATATACATGTCCCGACCTAAAGCTTCATGAAACCTATTGTTTGTCATATGTTTTATTTTTCATCTAAGCACATTTCTGTTTTCATTTAATGCATTGAAAATTCCAAATATTGCTTTTCTGCAATATTCTTTATCTTGTATTTATGACAACATATTAATCAGAAATATTCACTTTTCTTAACTAAATTACCTTTGCTCTGTTGTGACAATGTACCTCACCGCTCATTAATTGTTGCTATATTACTCTCATAATCCTTACTATCTATTGAATATCATTATGTTGTCTCTGTCATCATTGATTTGATGTGGGTTTCTCTTTGCGATTTGCAATGTGGTATGTTTCCCTGCCAACGTAGCTTATTGAATTTAATTGAGATCGTAACAGAGGTACATGTTTGGCTCAAGCAGTGTAAATAAGGATTATTTGTCTTCACTAGTTGTTTGTTCTCCTATCTGGATAGAGCCATGTCTGACTCAGTCCCACACCACAAAAAAACATGCTGCAACCCTGACACACACACACACACACACACACACACACGCCCACGCACACACGCACGGTTCTGTGGCTACTTTAGATGCGCGGGATATTTAACCTCTGGAAGTGGAACTACTACTCCCAGGTTACGCCGAACCCTGATGTCCCTCACTCATGTTCATGGTCACATTCCCCGGGTTGTGATTGGACGGCTGGCAAACTGCACTCTGGCTTTGGCGGAGGGAGATCATTTATGTATTTATAAAAGTAATAGGCCTGACCTTCACCAATGGGTGTAGAGGAACCGACGAGGAGTCCAGGAAATGCCATTTCAGAACAATGGAGAGAGCCTGCCTCAAAGGCAGCAAGATGCCTGACAGCGTTGGGGAGTGTTCCGAGAGAAGTGCGTCTGCGTTTTACCACCCCGTTTCCAAAGAAGTTGGGACGCTGTGTATAACACAAAGCGTCGATGTGCCAGTCATTTGCACTCTATACACAGACAATGTATCAAATGTTGAAGATTTTGGAATCGGACTGAAAGTTGTATTGGTACGTCCTTACTCTGGGATGACGATGATTGTGAAAATAATTTGGTCATCTTTTTCCATTCCGTCTTTCCAGTGTCTCTGTCTCCTTGTCTCCGTCCTCCTACGATGGTGAAACCATTTCCCTCCTAATGTTTCATACTTGCTCCCTGCTCCGTTTAGCCTCTCAAAATGCACAGGCAGCACATTAGATTTGATTTACAAATTCATTTAGAGTGCGGTTCCCTATAGTGGGCTGCTGGGAAGGAGAGGGGGAAGACATTTATCTGCGGCTGTGGTAACTGGCAGCGCCGGGACATTTACCATACATCATAAGCAAAGCAAGCACAACCGTTATTTGGCCGAGCTGTGCTCCTACATGCGTTCCCCTCCTTTCCTCTCTGTTCCACTTCTCCCCCTCTCCATTACTCACCCCCCGTCTCTGCCTCCCCTGTAGACTCCAGAGGAGCTGGATGACTCTGACTTTGAGACGGAGGACTTCGATGCCCGCAGCCGGACCAGCATCCAGACCGATGATGACCAGCCTATCGCTGAACCGAGCGCCAGGGTGAGTCCACACACCTCATCCCCTTACTCATCCCCTCTTTATATGCCGTGTGTGTGTGTGTGTGTGTTTGTGTGTCATTCCTCGTTATCCATGCCTGCTTTATGCCAAACACATCGCCTTATTCATGTCTCATGCCCGCTATATGCTGTATATGTCTCTATCGATGGCCTTATGACCTCTTTATATATCTCTATATGCTATGTGTATATATACACTGCTCCAAAAATTTAAGGGAACAATTAAATCACACATCGGGTCTCTGTGAAGGAGCTGTATTAATGATCAAAATCTTTACTGTATATTTTGTAATTTTTGGAGAGAAAAATGACGTAACAATGGTCAATGGAAACCTCACAAACCAATTTAATCCTCAAACTACAGGGGCTCCAAAAATCTTAATAAACAGTTCGAATGGCTGTTCCAACTTGAGTAAGTTTTCATGGCAACTCGTAATGTGACACGGTAGTGTGTATGACCTCCAAATGCCTGATTAAGGGCCAGTCAATGGCCTTCACAATCTGGCCACATGAGGCCGGGCTTTGTCCTGGACCAGCGTAAATTCTGAAGATGGGTTTGAGGATTTCCTCCTGGTACCTAACAGCAGTAAGCTAGCATGTGGAGGTCTGTGCGGCCTTTCAAGGATATGCCTCTTTGGACAATCACTGACCCTCTGCCAAACCGATCATGCTGGATGATGTTGCAGGTAGCATAACGTTCACCTCGGCAAATCCCGACTTTCGCGTTTGTCACATTTATGAACCTGCACTCATCTGTAAAGAGAGCTGGGTGCCAATGGTGGAGCGACCGATTCTGGTGTTATCGGGCTGCACGGTCCTGGGCTGTGAGCACTGGTTCCACATGCACCAGTACCTCGCTAGAGGTCATTTTGTAAGGCTCTGGCAGTGCTCCTCCTGTTCCTCCTCTGTCAAAGGCGCAGATACCAGTCCTGCTGCTGGGTTGTTGCAGTTTTATGGCCCTGTCCAGCTCTATTCGTGTAACGACCCGTATCCAGATATCTCCATGTTCTTGAGACTGGACTGTTCCAGCAAGCCTCCTTGCAACGGCATGTTTGGATGTGCCCTTTTGGAGGAGCTCATGCTACCAGTAGGGACAAGGACACGTTCGAAAAGCAGAAAATAATCAGTCTGGAAGAATGAAGAGAGATTGTTTGTGGCCACCACCTGAAAAAACATTCCCTTACAGGAGGTGTTCTTGCTGTTACCTCTTGACATTGATTCACAATTGCTAATGTTTCCCAGGTTGATATCCCTGAAGTTCAATTGACCTGGTGTTGTACTGTGACGTTTGAAGTGTTTCCTTAATGTAATTAGGCAGTTCATGTATTGCCTGCTTTGACAAAAAGAATCTTCCACAAAGTTTGATCTTCTACTTCTATGAGGGGAGCTGTGACCTTGCTATAAGCCTCTTTGTAGCTGTACCTGGCCCTTTCCTCCAGCTGTACACTTTGACACGGTCCTACAGTGAGTTAAAGGGATTAATGAATGTGCATTTTAGGTATTTGCAAGGCCAATAGGACATGGTAGGGAGTGACTGAAGAGCCACTGAGATAATCTGGACTCCCAACCCAGATACACACTTATCTATTGTATGTCCTTAATTCACTGTCCTGGAGCCACTACAATCCATTCACCCTCCACACCTTTTCTGGAACCTTTCCCTGATTCCTCAACCCTCTCTGCTTTTCCAGGAAGGAAACATTCTTCAGTTCAAACAGAGTAGTTTAAATCTGGGATGAATATTTCTGTGGTTCGTGGATTAGCTACTTGAAGGCCCAATGTCCAGATTAGTGGGTTAGGTCTAAGCTGTTTAACACAGAACCATAAGCGGCTTAGAAAACAGAGTTATTAAATCAGAATATTAGCTATTGACTAGGCTGCCTAGCTAATTCAACTCGATAAGGTAATGAATTTTGCATTTAGTTGTTTGGCCCGGCATGGTTGTTTAACCGACAGACTAGTGACAGAGGGTAGAGTCTCAAATGGCACCCTTCTCCTTATGTAAGGCCTGATTGCAAATGAACTCTAGTACACAGAAGTGCACTCTATGGATAACAGTGTGCATTTTGGGATGTAGGAAATATTGTAAGAGTGGAATAGCTCACCATCCTAGTTTCTCTCCAATTAAAATATTCCACACTTCTGCATTTAGTCTGGTTGTTGGATCTCCCAGAATACAAGAGAAAATCATTGAGTTAAGAAGGGATACAATTAAAGTAAATTAAAAACCTGCGCTTTCTCATTGGGGTAGACTTGCCATAATGCAGTAGAGACTGCTGCCTCTGGGGTTACGTTATCAGGGGCCTTGTGAACTTAGCGTCATTATTATTATTAATAATTATTATTGGAAAAAAATGAAATTCTCTGCTCAAAGCCTATACATCTTCTCTTGAGGCCCGCTCCTGACGAACAGCGCAATCCGCTATTCCTCTTTCATTGTGTGGGTCTTTTGCCAGGTAGTGATGTGCATTCTGCGACCCACTTTTGTCACATTCAAAGACCAGCTTTTTTTTCTTGTGACTGTATTTTATTCGTTCTTTTGACATGCTGGACGTGATTAATTTCTACTACAGGCTTAATTAACCGCTGTCATTTGCGAACCAAAAAAAGCCCAACATGTAATGCCTCCGCATAGAGTAGAGTAAAAGGTTTGGAGCTGATAACTATGTGGAGTTAATGCTTTAACTATTTATGGAATGTCAATGTCGGACACTGACCTATAATAGAGGGTGTACTTGAAGTGTTCTTTCTGTTTTATTTATTAAATTGGTTTACTTCTGTCATGTCGCGTGTGTTGAAACCCTGAAAAAGGTGCTTGAATACTCATTCAACCTGTCAAATGTTTGTAAATATATTTAAACTGGTTTCACGGCAGAAGCAGCGAAACTGCACTTAACTGCACGACATGCCCCTGGGTCCCAGGCTTACGCACAACCGCAAAACTCAAATGGTCTGTCTACGAACAGGCTCAAGAGGCCTGCTCACAAGACCAATGGGCACAATCATTGAAACATCCTCCGAAAACACGAGCGCCGGAGCTGGGAAACTCTGATTACATACACACGTCTTTACTCCCCCTGACCACTTAGTCGTTTTATCACGGTGAAAACCCATGGCAGCAGATTCACAAGGTCCGCCATGAGGTGACTGACTATTGTTCCCTGAAGGAAAAGCTTTCTCTGTGAGAGCTTTTAGTGTCTGGAACACGCTGCTTTCAGACGGCCATAACTGCCCCACTTAGCGCGCTTTCACACTTAATCGGAAGACATTGCTGATGGACAATCAGGTCTGCACCACCTAGTGATTAGCTCCGTATATCCATTTTCCATGTTGGCGGTCTGGTGTTGAAACACATTGTGTCTGTAATTAGGTTGTTTTGTTTTTATACATTCTGTGTGCGCTCTTGGTCATTGTTTAATAAATTTGTTTATTCATAAATACAAGATACTACCTCTAATTTATATATAGTGCCGTTCAAACATTTGGAGTCACTTAGAAATGTCAGAGAATGGTGCGTTAATGGCTGATTTGCCGATTCTGGTGTTCTCTGCCTAATGTCAGTCAGGCTGCCGGTGCTGTGAGCACTGGTCCCACTAGATGATGTGGGGCCCTCATGCCTCCCTCATGGTGTATATTCCTGACAGTTAGGTCAAAAACATGCCGACCGGTAGCTCACTGGAGGTCATTTTGTAGGGCTCAGGCAGTGTTCCTCTGTTCTTCCTTGCACAAAGAGCAGATGAGCCAATATCGGTCCTGCTTCTGGGTTGATGTCCTTCTACGCACCTGTCCAGCTAACGGCTTGTCTCCTGGTACATCCTCCACGCAAAAACACATATTGATGTGCCATCCTCGAGGAGCTGGACTACCTGTGCCACCTCAATTGGCTGCATTTACCGCCTCCTGTTTCCAGTACTGACAAAGACACTATCAAAACGAAAGCTAGAGAAGGAAGGGTGAAGAGAGAAATTGTCTCTGGCAACCACCTGCCAAACTTGGATTACATTACATATGCTTAACATGATATGGCAGATCTCTGTGGTTCTGTTCCGTTTGCTCAGTTATCTTTGCAATATGTAGGGCAACATCTTCAGGTCTTAACTAGTACAGTTAGGGACTAGGGTACCATACGGGATGCGATTCTGTTCTAAACTCAATTGGAATTAGATTAGAATTGTGTTTCTGTGTCGACAGAACAGTTAGGTAATAGTCTCATACCCCAACTTGTACACAAAGACACTCACACGCACAGAATGAGGCGTCCTGCAGAAACGCGCATTACTCTTTCGATATCCCCTTGTTGCCTTGGCAATACATGTATTAGTACATTGATGTGAATTATGATGACGTGCCAAATGGCATCCAAGAATTAGAGGTCACATTCACTTTAAAGTCTGCATTTTCAAAACACAAACCTTCCAACTGTTTGTGTTTTAAAGAGTTTACTTTGTTCCCTCAATATTATAGTGATTTAAGGCTACTTGATTGGCATTGTTGAGGAAATGGAGCATAGAAAGCTCTGGAAACTTATCAATCATATTCATGGAATGCTTCATTTAAATAGGATGTCCTTTTATGTTATGCGTTGTACATGTTAAAAATAATCCAACACTGGATTTAATTCATGCCTTGATTTCTTTCGTCACAGCATTTTAGAATGTGGTTAATTAAGCATGTTCCTAATGAGGACTACCTCCCTGAAAAAAATCTGTCAATGTCTTGTAGCATTATTTACAAGAACTCCAAAGGCCTGTGTTAACACGACCTGTGTAGAATACGCCTGTTCAGAAGTTGTCCTTTAAATGGAACATTGTTTGAAATGCAACGGTCACTTAATGGGTAATATATTTTCTCTCTGGTATTAGTGTGGAAGCATGACTATTAGAACTTTACCTGTCTGCTTGTTATGCATCACAGTGGAACCTATTGTGTGTTCCATATTTCCTACACTAATTAACTACCTACAATCATTCTACTTCTGTCATGTCCTTTAGTTGTTTAATTCAATTATTGTTTCTTTCACTTGGCCAGGAGAATTCCGCTTAATACTGCATGACATGAAATTACAGCATCACAAGCCATCTTGTTTTAAAGCCAGAGTTTGGCCATATGAAAGTGTCACATACCTTTACTGCTCCAATTGCTTTGCTAATTAGTTTATAATACTAAAAAGGCATACAAGAGTTGTGGTAAAGGGCCAATGTACCACGCCTAAGAGCTGTCTCCAGGCACTCTGCAATCACATCATGGTTAACAGCCCTTAACCGTAATGTATTGTCCATATACCACACCCCATCGTTCCCTATTGCTTAATGTCAGGTGTCTTCTTAGGAAAGAAGGCAAGATAATTAATTCATCTAATAGCGCTGGGAATTAACCAAAAGGCCATCCTACTAAGGACATAAAGGTATGTCCGTTTATGATTTACTGGCCAGACCTGATGTTTAAGCCCCTAAATGACATCCCGTCTGTGCACAACTTCGGGACCAGAGCCCTCTGGCCTTGGTTCAAAGTACTGCAGTCTGTAGTGTATGGTAGCCTACCTTACCGAACGAAATCTGAGGCGTTTGCTCTGTGAGCAAAGTAAAGTCTTTAAAGCTGAGGTCAGCCTTGTTCTGTGAACCTCCTCTACCTCACATGCTTTCACACTGGGGAGCGTCCCAAATGGCGCACCGTTCCAGTGTATGGATACTGACCTGGGTTCAGAATCAAAAGACTGACATTTGGAAAGCAGACCCTTAGACCCTTCATATATTCGTGGTGATGTGGTGCAGAAGGTACAAAGCAGGTGAAAGAGAGATGTCCTCTATTGATCCTGTAATGGCCTGTGGCTTCCTGGGATGACTGTCAGGAGGATGTCCTTACTCAGTATGCCTCACCTGTAGCATGGACTCCCAAATTACACCCTGTAAACTGAATAGTCTGCTTTTTTTCTCGTAAGTCTATATTCTACAAGAACCCTTCCCTCAGTTCAGTGCCCAGTGTAGATCAGCTCTCCACTTCACCCACCTGGACATGCAGTACTGATTTCAAGGAGTTGTGAAGCCGGCCTTCACTGCGTGAACTAAACCCCACTGATAAATGTACCCTGCCCCCGTTTCACAATCAGGCAGACACATTGACCCAGTATCAAAGGTTATTTCACTCACAACTGCTAGCTTGACCAGCATACGGTTCGTGTAATACGTTCTGTGGCTCTTCGTTTTTCTTTCTTGTTTGTCGCACATATGGTGCATTCATAGAGGCTATTGCCTGTTAAAAAGACAGAACATTTAATTAATGCCCTTGGCAATGTTACGAATGCAGTACATTTTATAAAGGATAATGCCAATTTCGCAAATTCATTAATAACGTTGCGAATGTTATTTTTCCCTCAAGCTAGTAAAATCCAATGCTTTACGTTTTTGCTTACTAGCTAGTTTGCACATTTCTTTTTTACTTGATTTTAGCTGACATGGATGTTCCCTTCACAAAGAAATATTGTTAACCAACATCTGAGAGGTAACATTTAACCTTAGTGTGAGTGTATTTCTTTCACTTGAGGTCTGAAGCAGTTGCTACGTCTTCACAAAAATATTTTGTAATGATAAAACTTTTTATACATTAAGAATGCCCACTAGGGGGAGCTGAAGGGTCTCCTTTCCTTCTAGGGAATATGTTGCACTAACCGTTGCCGTCTATCATCCGCTTAACGCTTGCGCTCTTCATTAAGTCAATCTCCGACTCTTCCATGGTCATACAAAGGATTAAAGGATTACATTATTTTAGCTTGTCAATTGCACAAACTCCAACCCAAATGGGGTTTTTAACCCAAACCCCCAAACCAGTGCGGTGCAGGTTCTGGCACATTGGCTGACTGGGCATCAATTAAGGTTAATTGCTTCACTTAAGGGCATGACTACCAATTATTTTACTATTTTGACTTATTTACTGGCACAATGCTCCGAACCATTCTGAAACCTGACGTCCAAATGTTTATTACCTAATGTGTTATTCGGTACTAGTCTGTTTAGTCTCATTAAATTAAAATAACATTCTGGCCTCTAGCTTGGCTGAAATGTCTGCATATATTTTATTGATCTTGGATAATAAATAATTGGTATATTGTAAAAATTCTGTCATGACTCTCCTCAGTCTCTTCCCCGTATTCCAAACTGCGTTTATAATTACTGTAACGTGGTGTCATACTAACGTTCCCTACCTGTCACACCCTGTGTCTCCACCAGGCTGTGATGGCCAAGCTGCCTCCGGAGCAGAAGGCAAAGATCGCTGAGCAGGTGGCCAGCTTCCAGGAAGAGAAGAGCAAGCTGGATGCTGAGGTGTCCAAGTGGGATGACTCTGGAAATGACATCATCGTCTTAGCTAAACAGATGTGTATGATCATGATGGAGATGACCGACTTCACCAGGTGTGTATGTGTGTGTGTGTGGGGGTGTGTTAAATCAGTACATTAATTTTCTTTTGATGGAAAGGAAAATATGTTTTTACATAATTAGTTTGAAGTGGTTCTAAATATAGCGTACCTTCCAGGGTCCCCCCAGGTGCATGGAAGTGCTAGGATTTGGGTCTCAGAAAACCCGGTATTTGAATGTCTTGCAAATCATACTTAAAATCTATATTCTACTTAAAGTCCATTATTTGGGTGAATTATTAGCTCCTGTATTCCAATATAATTTGCCCTAAATTTTCTTACCAAACTGTGGTTGTATTGTATAACCTTTCACTAGTTTGCGGCTGTGTGATATTGCATGAACCGCATGGGGCTACTATTGAACGACATAGAATATTGATTTGGCTTGGCATACAAAGCGTTCCTTTTAAAAGGCTGCTTTCATTCGAAGAAAGTGATCAAATGTTTATGATTCCATAATTACCTGAATTCGGACTGTCTCAATGATTGTGTACGGGAATGTAAAACAGTTTTCTCACTTATCAGTTTGAGTGGATGTTAACTAGACGTAGTTAATACCTGTGATCAGCCAGCCAGCTGGACATTCTCTAATCTCATTCCAAGACTGGTCTCCATTAGCTTGCAAGAGATTCAACAGCAGAGAGACCCCTGCTTAACAAGAGTACATATATTTTTTATTTCAACTGAACGCAGACCACAGCCCAGAGGTATAGCCGTTGCTCTCACATAGCCCCTAATAAAGTCGCCCACCTTCCCAGAAGCTGATTTATTAGGATTTGCACTCATTTCATTTAAGGATTTTCAGTCATGCGAATAAGCTAACAATACTACACTGCTCAACAATGGTCAATGGAAACCAAATTCTCCTGCTGATTTAAGGCTGGATGAGCCATCCTGGTGGAGCTGGACTACCTGGTCAACCTGAATGGGCTGCAGGTACTGTCTCATGCTGCCAGTAGTGACTAAGACACTAACCATACGCAAAACTAGTGAAGAATCAGTCAGTAGTTAACTATGGCACATTGGAATGCACAAGGAGAGCGGCCACTGAGAGATTGTCCAAAAGATTTGAAAGGCAGGAATTATAGTATGTTGTAACTGAATGTAACTGAAATCTTGATTTCCCTGGTGTCTCTGAAATGCAGTTAGGTGCTGTTATCTAGTGAGGAAATGAAAGCTGTGTGGTCCACCCGGACTGGATTCAAGTTGTGTGAGGGAGCAGGTGATTTAGGGTGGGCAAGGCAGAGAAAATGTCCGGTTATTGGAAAACAAAACAATGGTTTTAGAGCGTTTTCTATTTACTGCCACAACAACATGTAGGACTTTGGATTTGAGGATCTGAATTTGTTTATGGTAGCCTATTCTATTATAAAGTAAAAACAATATGATGTTTTTGTTATCAGCTGTCCTAGGAGGCTAACAACTTTATTTGCCCCATTTATAATGAAATGGGTTGTTGCATAATTGTTAGTAAACTGTTGGTATTGTGACATTAGCAGTACACACACATACACACACAAAAGAACGGAAGAAATTGGCTTTTAAAAATATTTTTATATTTCATAGCACCCTAAGGTCTGATAGTGAAAGTGTTGGGGGTTGATTTGGGGCTCGAGGAGCTAATGTTAAAAACAGTGGTTAGCAAGCATTAGCAAGCTAACGCGCTAGATAGATTGCTAACTAAGCTGGTTATTGCTGTTTTAAAATGTTAAAAAACAGGAAATGATTCTATGTATGGATGAATCATTATTTATGATACATTTCTTGATGATTCAATAAGTTAAGGTTGGATGTCTCTACCACTTTGTGGTGATGTTCCTCCACACATTCCATCATGGTGAAGGGCAGAGACAGCAGCTGAGAAAGCCCCGCTATGAAATTTGTTTTAAATATGTAAATCTCTCAGCAGTTAAGTTTTATGTCCCTGAATTTACCCTGCCCTCTTGTGAAATAACCCATATATTTCTACTGGTTGCACATGTCAAATGCCATACTGCTTTGCTCAATATTGCCTGAAAATCTGATACCCCATTCTTGGGTACAAAGCTCTTTGTGTACATAAAAATAATCTTAAATTGATTATTGCACCAGGCAATCCGTTATCAATTCTAAGGCGCTTGTCTTTGCTTAGCTGCTTCAGTTTTCTGCCTCATGCTCTGGGGAACCCTATACCTCAACTGGTTGTTATTGTACCATCACTCCGAGACCTTATCACTGCCATTCTGATGTTCATTCACTCACAAAAACTTTCAGTTCAGATGCTGAAAATTATTTTAATGTAGCTGTGCAAAGCCTCCTTAAGTGTTTGGCGTTCGGAAACATGACTGGTTGTGTTCTTGTCACATCAAAAAGTTATTCATATTTAACGTCATCGCTTTTATGCCCATCCTAATGAACGTGTTTTACACTCGAGACTCATTATCACGCACAAACCATTAAGCACATAATCTTACTGACTTAAGTTATTTATAACTATTTCGAAAACATTGATTTCACTATCGGATATGCTGCACTTACTATGTTTTTTCTTTTGGCCTGTTTGATTTGTGAGCTTAAAAATTAAAGAGAAGTAGAAAATCAACTTTCCTTTTTAGTCATGTGAAACAATTAGGACACCCCAAGAAACATTTAGTGAGTTTTAAAGAAATATGGACAATGAATCTCTGTTTTCCCTCAAACTATAGATAGGTGGTGTAATTAAACCACAAACAATGAAAATGTAATTTATTTAACAACAAAATGAACAAAAATACCAATTCCCGAGTATGAAGTTGGGCATCCTAAGCCCTTATAGCTGGTATTGCCCCCTTTGGCTGAAATAATCTCTATTAGACGTTTCCAATAACTGTCTACTGTTCTCCAACATCAACTGTGAGAATGTTTTTCCTACTCTTATATGCAGACTATTCAGTTGTTTGATGGTTTTCTTTCATTCACAGCCCGTTTTAAATCACCCCACAGCAGCTCAATAGGATTAAGATCCGGGTTTTGACATGGTCATTCCAGAGCTCTCCATCACTGTCTTTTGTGTCATTCCTTGGTGGATTTACTACAATGTTTTCGGTCATGTTGCATGGTCCACATCCACTTCAAATTTTGGACAGGGTCCACATCTCCTTCAAGCACCCTTGGATACAATAAAGAATTCCTAGTAGATTGTCTTAGGGTGAGCTGACTAGACTCTGCTGCTGCAAAGCAGCGCCAAACTATGACATTTCTTCTGTACATTACTTAAGACATTACTTCAGTTTTATTGTTGTTGTTATTCTTCTGCCGTCTCTCAAAGTTGTTAAAATGGAGATCAAATGTTTAACTGTGTTGTAAAAGACAAACTGTTTTCATGGCGTTTCCTTTTTTTCCCCCATTCTTGAGTTTTCCATTCTTCAGTGGGGAATGTAACATTTAAATACCTCTTTAGATTTAGAGGTTTGCAAACCAAGCAACGATACAGTTATTATTCCAATACTGCCGCTTACTTTTGGAAAACCAAATTCCCTACTTCAATCAAACAGTCAATTTTGAATTTGTGTAAGCGTAGTACTGACCTGGCTAATAGAGTAGCTTGTCTACCGTTCTGTTTGCGTTTCACATCAGTTAGATACTATTTTGATATTGACAGAAGTTTCCTTGGGCCCATTCATAATATTGTGCGCCACATTCTTTGGGGATAACCAATTGCTACTGTGGCTATTATTATTACTACACTTCATCTGTGCTTAGGCTACTCGTCACTTCAAGAGTCATACTGAATTGTACCGTTTGCCTGTAAATGCTTAATGTTTATACCCGTCAGTGCAGAGTGGTGACCAGAATATCTGAGCAGTCAGTAATCCTATTCGCTCACAGCCATTCCTGCTTACCCCTCCAGTGCGAAACGTCCTTTCTCACGCTCTGCAATATAGCGCTCTGTTTTCCCAAGAACTGACTCTTTATGGATCTGTTAAGTTTTAATTAAAATGTTTTACACTTTCAATTCCCCATCTACTTTAGTAATTATGTAGGCTGCCATTTTGTTTTCAATTAGGCTATCCAAGAACCACTCCCAGGCTATCCCACTGCATGCACGACTGCTGTAATATTGATGGCCTCATAGTGTCAGATATTTATAACAATGAGTTGGCAATCAAATTATATTTAGGCTTAATAAATAATGTATTATTATAGCGTTTGGTATTAGCTATGCTTTTTGGATGGATGGATTGTCAATACAACTGATGATGTTTTGAGTTAGGGTTAGATTAAAAATTTACCGTCAAGGTATCTTGTCAGGGTAGTTAGTTGTGCTTTATAGTGTCGGTGAAACTTTGTATTTTTATTTGTTATTGGTCCACCAAAGCGATCGTCCTGCACCAGGACCTCAGTCACAGCACCTCGGGTGTGTCAACAATATTTTGCACTGTTCAATTGATTTAAAGCCAGAGACGATATGCAGAAACACTGCATATAATTCATGGCCTGGTCCTATTTGCGGTATTCTGGCTGTGTGTGAAATATGCTGTTGACCTTTGACCTGCATCATTTTATTTCACCGGACATTTTAGATGTCAAACACTCATCCATGTATTGGGTGTGTAACCTGTTAGCATAAGATAGAAGATTATAGATCTTATACTTTTGTTAGTGTTTTTAATTTTGGGTAAGTTTTGTAAATTAAGAACAAACAATATTGCTACTGGGCCAGTTTTGGCCATTGGTGTTCATAATGAACAAAATACTTTTCTGATGATGGTAGATCTTAAAGAATATAAATGAGCTTGTGAAGTTTGAAGAAATTGATGTAGTCATTTTCTTTCAACAACTGTGTTGTGGCTATATATAAAGTTTACCCCAATCTGATCTTTAGAAAATGTCTGACTATTTTTGACCTGCTGATCAATTCTTCTGCTGGACTGTGCTATTAGATCATGATTTGTAACTTTCAATTAGTCTCAGATCTCCTAAATCATCCCCGACCCATGTAGCTGTATTTTCAAATATGGCATTACATCATCTAGCAGGAATGTTCATTATACCCTCATCTCAACATCCCGTCTGAATAGAAATTCAACAGTCCTGGTTTAGCCTCAAAGCCTGGAACCCTTTCATTAATTGGCAAGGCATTTCATCACGTTAGTTCTGTAGGCCAACATGCAGAAAAACATTTCGTGCACATAAAGGTTCAGTTGGGATTTGGGAGTTGGAAGTAAAGCTACCCCAAATTTTTTGCACATCACAGCTCTTCATTAATACGCTGCAGTAATTGCCAAGTAGGTAATTGATGACATTCCAGTTGAGTGACTTTTGTTTGAAATATAAAACCCTAAAGCTTTCACTTAATTCGAAGTGTCCAGGCTTAAACAACAAAAAAATGCTAATATAAATGAAAGTAAAAGGCTGCCTGACACCCATCCAAAATAAACATAATTAATTTTTCCATAAATTAGCTCTGTAACATATTGAACGATATTACCAGATGTGTACTACTGAGCCATAAGCATACTATTCTAATCTTACAAGCGAGCATCAGAGCTCACTCATTTAATTAACACTGCTGTAATTGGTAGGCAGGTATTTCACATTCCAGTTGAATGACCTTTCTCTTTTATCATGAAGGCCTTAAGCCTACACTTAATGTGAACAACTAAACCCTCTGCAAAATGGACGTCAATGCAATCTGTTGCCTAAAATATATTTCTCTCTTCCAGAAATTAGACCAATCGAAAGTGTTAATATTAAAAGGCTTGGTGTGCCATTTACAATGAACATTACCTGTAGCGTAAAAGCATGATAGCAAACAAATAAAAAGCTGAAGCATAGTAGGGTCCGTCATGTGTTCTAAACATCTTATTAGTTAGGAACAAATGGCCACATTGCACTGTCTGGATATGCTGGTTTCACTCCTTGTTTGACTCAGTTTGAAAGCTTGTTGTTTTATTTATGTTTTTGCCATAACTCGATAAACTGACTGGAATGTTTAAGCTGCTGTTTTGGGCTCAGGTCAACAGGTTTCATTCCATAGTGTAAAACGTGCATAGCCAAAGATGCTAACCAAAGTCTCCTCACACCCTCTCACCTAGAATTCTATAACCTCCTATACTCTGTTTTGTTAGCCAGCCTTTGACCCAGCCTGGCTCCCCTAGCCACACCTCCCATCCAGCCCTCTACCCCCTTCCCTGGTCTGGTTGCTGAGCCAGCAGATGATCCCATCCCTACAAGTAGCTCTTGTGATCCGTGTTCCCCTGAAGGATCAAGAGGAACTGAGGTGCCATGCAGTGTCTCTCCTGCTCAGCCCATTGTGCTGCATGCTAATGTCATGCTAATCCATGCAAATGGAGCCCTGCTCTCCCATCACATCTCCTACCCTGTCACGCTAGGCATGCCCCGAGAACCCCACATGTATGTGTAGTGATTAAAATACAGCATATCAGTTTATCTGAAGATGTATATATTAGGAAGCAGCGTTAAGGGGCTTCTTGAAGATGGAGATGACGTTTTAACCATCAAGCTTCCACTCCGTCTTTCTAGTAAGAAGGAGGCCCGAGGGATTTTATTAGAACACCACCCACCGATAGGTTCTTGAAGATTTTTCAACAGGAGAATCTTGAGAGTGTCAGAATTATTCTCAAGTCATGAATATTTAAATATTTCTCGCAGTACCAAAGTGTTTCTCTTGTGTTTGTGACTGATGTGCGTGTGCACAAATCATGTTTTTCCTTAATGTGTGTATGCGTGTACCACATAGATAATTGTGTGACTGGTGTGCGTTTTACTGTGTGTGTGTCTTGACTGTTTTACTGGGTGTATGAGTGTTTGATGGCTGCTACAGTTGTCACCAGTGGGAAAGAGAGAGGAACAAGGAATGATGTCAGGGAGGTAATTCAGTCCACACCCAAACTATTGGCCCCCAACCTTGAGTGTCTGAGCAACACCAGCAAGGTTAATACAATGAGAGGGAAATTGGTGTTTGTGTATGCGTGTGCAACCTAGATATTTGTGTGACTGGTGTGTGTTCTCTTTTGTTTGTGTCTAACTGTTTGACTTTGTGTGTGTGTTGGCTACTACAGTTGTAACCAGTGTCAACAAGAGAGGAACCAAAAAGGTTAACAGAGGTAATTCTGTCCACGCCCAAATTATTGGCCCCCGACCTTGAGTGTCTAAGCAGCTCCAGCAAGGTTAATTGTGTGTGTGTGAGATTTGGTTGGTTTGCCGGGCCCCTCTTCCATATGGCTGTCACCGCAGATACACACACTTATGCTAATTTCCCAAACGATTAGGGGTGCCCCTGCCTCACACTTTCCTCCCAGCTCAACTGTCACCGTGTAATGACTCGGGCCATGCTTAGTTTGTGTGTGTGTGTTCTAGGTTGTCAGGTAACTGTTGGCATGATGCTGGCACGGAATTCTTCCTCTTGTATATTTTATATTGGCAATTGAAAAACACAAGCAGCTGAATGTTGTTTGGATGGGGTTGTCATATAACCTTTCCTCACATTATATCCCAATCACCACCATATCATGGCTGTAACAGTTGGATGCTGGCCTGGCCTTGCTCACCGAGTCGGTTATTCCCGGGGATGTGGACGAGTCCTGATGTGTAATTACAGAAACTCTCCCAGCAGCACTGGCACAGTGTTCACACTCACAGGGAGTTTGACAGCCTCCAGTCTTCTCTCAGGCCCCTCCTGTCCCCTGTTTGTCCCCTGTCAGAGGGAGGGAGGGAGGGAGGGAGGGGGAGGAAAGGGAAGAGCCAGGAGAGGAAGGCGCAGGAACAGCATATTCCATCTGTCACTGCCTGCTTGTACTGGGGGAGGTTTTGTAGCGTCAGGATGAAGAAGGGTTATGGCAGGGGGTTCGGCTTGGTGCTAGCCTGCTGATCTGAGACTTATTAACATGTGTTGGAAGTGCATGACCTCTACTGATGAAACCCTTTTCCCTGAAGCGGCCCTGCGTGTGCCTGTCCGGTGACCTCTCTTCGACCACACGTCCCCCGTAGCAATGCAGTCTGGCAGCACATCCATCCTTCAGAGGGGCCGCGCTCGCATGCGGCTGCTGCCCTGACAGATGTGTTGGGGGCTGTTTGAATGTTTACCGCACTGTGTGTTCCTGTATGACATGGCTGTGTGTAGTAAGTGGCTGCTGGTTATTGAAGGTTTATTCATGTTCACAGGGGTAAAGGTCCCCTGAAGAAAACCTCTGACGTCATCAGTGCCGCTAAGAAGATTGCAGAGGCAGGATCTAGGATGGATAAACTGGGCCGTACTATCGCAGACCAGGTAGAACCCCACCCATCCTGGATCTATCAAGTCCTTCATCTCTCTTCCTCTAACGATGTTTGTCTGTGGCCTCTCCCCTGTCTACAAACACAGTGAATGCACATTTAATATCCTGCATCTAATATTTCACCTCAGTATTTCACATCCCCAACCACAGGAGAAACTACTGTACCTGATATACCCTCCAATGCTTCCCTGCTCTAGGTTTCCCCTGATCTGTGGTTGGGGATGTCACCATCATGTGTTTGTATTGAGCTTGACAGGGTTGGTTCCTGCATAGGGAGACAGCATGTGTCTCTGGCGTTTTGGGGGCTTTCCTGTTTCGGTCTAGGTGTACAACCAGGGGAAAAAACAGTTGATCTAAACGTTGCTTTGTCATGGAACCTATATATAGTTTTTGACTCAGTTGTTTTGGTCCATTTTTAAGCAAGAGTATTGTCTTTGATGCAGGCTGTGCATACTGTTTCAAGATATAGGTGTAGTCTAGCCTCATAGCATTCTGCTAGGAACGTACTCAATGTATCACAACAATGCCTTATGGTTCTTATCTCGGTTTTCCGTAGGGACTATATAGGGACTGACATCAAAGGGATGTACGGTTGTACAGTTTTAGATAGATACATCTGTGTCTTTATCTCCTGTGTAGGTACTGGAGTCATTCAAGGTTGTACAGTTTTAGGTAGATACATCTGTGTCTTTATCTCCTGTGTAGGTACTGGAGTCATTCAAGGTTGTACAGTTTTAGGTAGATACATCTGTGTCTTTATCTCCTGTGTAGGTACTGGAGTCATCCAAGGTTGTACAGTTTTAGGTAGATACATCTGTGTCTTTATCTCCTGTGTAGGTACTGGAGTCATCCAAGGTTGTACAGTTTTAGGTAGATACATCTGTGTCTTTATCTCCTGTGTAGGTACTGGAGTCATTCAAGGTTGTACAGTTTTAGGTAGATACATCTGTGTCTTTATCTCCTGTGTAGGTACTGGAGTCATCCAAGGTTGTACAGTTTTAGGTAGATACATCTGTGTCTTTATCTCCTGTGTAGGTACTGGAGTCATTCAAGGTTGTACAGTTTTAGGTAGATACACGCATCTCTGTGGCTCTGTCTTCTGTATACGTACTGGAGTCATCCAAGGTTGTACAGTTTTAGGTAGATACACGCATCTCTGTGGCTCTGTCTTCTGTATACGTACTGGAGTCATCCAAGGGATGTTGCCAGGGAGACATCTGTTATAATGAGCTGTCTGCCTGCTCCGTTAGCACCAACTGCTGTTTGATATTTTATTCAAGTTGCCGTTCGCTGTTTCATGTACCAGGAGCTGCCTGTCACATCGACCGCTAAGTAATACAGTTAACTTTGATGCCATCTGGATACTGATCAGGTTGAGGGGTCTATATTTTGTGTTGTTGCTTGAACTTTGCTTAACCCAACTGGATCTAACCATGCTAAAACTCTGCTTTACCCAACTGGGGCTAATCACACTAAAACTCAACTTTATGCAACTCCTAAGATCGTTTTTACTGTGAGGTAGAGGGGAGGGATTCGGGATGGTGGGTTGAGGGGGTGAAAAGGATTCTGGGAGGTGGGTTAAGAGTGACAATGAACAAGAGGAGCTGTATAGAAAGAAAAGCAACTTTCTTTTGAGAGATAAATCCATTAAAAGTGAATCTCTTTAATTTGCTTGGTAATTACCAGGTGGAGTGGCTGGTTTTTAATGTGTTTACGTGTTTGTGTTGCTACTATATTTAGAATGCCATCTTGACCTGCTAACGGGCAGAGAGACGGGGGAGATCTGTGGGGGGAAAGAGGGGTGGAGAGGAGGAGAAAGTGAGAGAAAAAGGGATGGAGAGGAGGAGAAAGTGAGAGAAAGAGGGATGGAGAGGAGGGGAAAGTGAGAGGAAGAGGGATGGAGAGGAGGAGAAAGTGAGAGAAAGAGGGATGAGAGGAGGGGAAAGTGAGAGAAAGAGGGATGGAGAGGAGGGGAAAGTGAGAAGAAAAGGGATGGGGAGGAGAAAGTGAGAGAAAGAGGGATGAAGAGGAGGAGAAAGAGGGATGGAGAGATTGAGAGAAAGAGGGATGGAGAGGAGGAGAAAGAGGGATGGAGAGGAGAAAGAGGTATGAAGAGGAGGAGAAAGAGGGATGGAGAGGAGGAGAAAGAGGGATGGAGAGGAGGAGAAAGTGAGAAAGAGGGATGGAGAGGAGGAGAAAGTGAGAAAGAGGGATGGAGAGGAGGAGAAAGAGGGATGGAGAGGAGGAGAAAGAGGGATGGAGAGGAGGAGAAAGAGGTGAAAGTCCTGCGGCTTGAGTTAAGTCAGAAGCATGTAGCTGCCACTGTAGGACTAGCAGTACTGTAGACACATGGCTCTGTGGGTGTAGTAACATTAATGGATAACACTATACTGAGTCCCAAAAGTGTCTCTGTAGATGCTCTACAGATTTTCTACTGACCATCTGTAACATATTACCTAATTATCTACTAACCCCCTAACCCTTATCTATATCCTAACTTAAACCTATGTTGTATCCCAAACCTATATTCTTTCCCTGACCCTAATTCTAACCCTAACCTCTACCGTAGCAACCAGTTGTTTATCTACCAATAGTTTGTTTAAAGTTTGTTCTTAGTTTTACTATTGATAGAACATCTACAGATGGACATTTTACCTCTCAAATTAAAGTGTAACCCCTTAATGGGGTTTGGGGATGATGTTATGGAGGCTAGTCTTCAGCAGTAACAGCTAGTTGGAAGCATGGCCTTTAACAGCAGGCAGGATGTTTTCCGTGGTACTAATGCACCATCTGAGTCCCCATTTAACACTATTAGCTGTGTGAGTTTCAGATCTACTCAGACAGGACCATACTGGACTGAACTGGGGTTTGTTATCACAACACGGTGCGTGTGGTGCTTCTCAGTCCCAGAGGGTTTGTGGGCTGCATCTAAGGTGTGTAACCGCACACGTATCCGTACGTTCTGTACGCATCATGTGGTCCGAATGAGTCTAGTCCTTCGGTCAAGGATCTTGGATCCGTAACTTGGCAGCCTCGGAATTAAATATGCTGAATGCAACGACAAGCCAGAGATTGAGGTTTGGACCCTCCGTAGTATTTAGGTCTCCTGTCTGGGAAAATTACTTCATAAATAAATAAAACAAATGTTTCACTTCTGAACCGTGACTTAAAATCGGAGATTCATACCGAACCGTGACTTTAGAGTACCGTTACACCCCTAATAGCTCTTCATTTAAAACACACAGGCAGATGGTCCACAACCCTTGGTACAGTCACACATTGTCTCCTCTTCCTCTCTCTACACCACGCTGGCCCAGCTATAAAGTTGTTGGATGATATCAGCTATTTTGTAGCACGGTGCAAGCAGAAGGGGGGTGTTTGGTATGGGGTATGAAATCACCTTAAATGCATTGTTACAGAACTGTATTAAAGTTTTAAAGAACGAGGGACTGTTGTAGTGGAAAGGATGGATAGAGGTTGAGCTGGAGGATGTAGGTCAGACTCTGTACAAAGGTCTGCACTGCAGTGGATTAACAATTCATAGCTTTCTCATCATCTCTCTCTTACACTATCTCACATTTTTCTCTTACCCCCCTCTCCCTCTCCAACACATCTCCCTCCCCGTACCTCCTCACCTCCGTTCCACAAGGCCACCACATAAGGATTCCAGCTGAGCTGTGCTGGTAAACAAATAATGCTGTGTAATTGAGATTTATCATGTAAATGTGTGAGCCAACACATGGGCCATAAATACACCCCCCCCCCCCCCCCACACACACACACACTTGAAGACAGAGGCACTGGCACCAGAGACGCGGTGTATTTATGGTAAGGAATGGGCCGGCAGCCTCGGCACCGGTCGCTTTATCCCGGTGATATATGCCCACATACATGGTGTACTTTCCCAATTTGCATTCAATCAGCGGTGATTTATGGTGATCCATGTGCGGCTTCTAATCCACACCCCCGGCCCAACACGCTTCGTGGCAGACGGCACCGTAAATTGACCCCGCTGCCGGGTGAAGATGAGTGGATGCAGCCATGGAGGGGAATATGGGTGGAGAAGGGAAGTGCTGTTGATGAGATGGGGGGGGGGGGTGGAGGGAGACACGGAGAACCCTTGCGTCTTCAGCCCAGAGGTTCTGATCTCCACCAGTGTGGCGTCTCCCGTTTGACCTCCGCATGGCGGAGGAGAGACGCTGCTCCTCCCTCTCTTCTGGGGGTCTCCGGAGACCTTTCACTTATACCAAGTGCGGAGTGGTTTGAGCTTGTTTATCCACTGTCATTTATTTATTGTTTTTAAAGCATGCGGTTTTAAGCCAATTTCTGAGCAAAACGTTTCAATTTTTCAGTTTTGAAGCGGGTCAGCAGCAGAGCGCTGGAGTTGGCAGACGTCTCTCGGAATGCTGGCCCTGTGCCTAAGAGGAGGGATGGGTGAACGATATGGGGTGATTGGGGGGCGTGAACGAGAGCGGGGATGAGGTTCTAAGGGGGGAGAGGATAAAGTTTTTGGGGGTAGAGGATGACTGACGTGGTTTTATTTCGGGAGGGTAAGATATTGTTCAGTGGAAGGAAGTAATTTGCTGTCCCAGCTGAGCCCAGCTGTCCCACAATGCCCTGTGCTTTCAGTTTCTCTCCTGTTCTAGCCACGTTATTAATGTAGGTTGTTTGATGTGGCAACGTGGGATGTAATGGTTAGTGGCCGAGACTGTTGGGCCAGTAACCAGAAAGGTTGGTGGTTCAAATTCCTGTGCCAAAAAGTATCTCCCTTATGGCCCCTGTAGATATTTAGTTAAGAGTCTCTGCTAGATGACTAACCAGTCAATGGTGCCCTGTGTTTTAGGCATTTGGAAGACAGTCAGCACATAAAAACACCATCAGCTCTTAAATATACAGTCACTATCCTTGTGTGTCCCATCTGCATACTATCCCCTAGTAAGTGCAGTAAGTCTGACTAGTACCCCATGGGAGTTCGAGCTACGGGCTCTATTAAACATCCAATATCCTCCTAATCTGTGCTCGTAGTCCCAAACCTAAAACTGTCCAAACCACTCAAGACTTGTAAATGTTTAATTTCCCTCCATCCCTGTCGTTGTAGGGTAATAAGAGGTTACAAAAAAGGTGTCTACATTGACACCCTCTTCCTGTAGAGCTTTGGTATGAAGTAGTGCACTCAAAAGGGGACCGACTTCCTTGTCAGGCTCATCCTGAGTGACCGCAACTATGGCCAAACCCCTCAGCCAGGAGGGTGATATGGTTATGGGCTCTCTCGTTAGATTACGGTCTTGTTAGATTACGGTCTCGTTAGATGGTCTCATTAGGCCCTGAAGCAGGTTTTTCTGGCTGTGGACCAGCCAGCCGGACGGCGTCTTCATCAACACACTCCCTGAGGCTTAAATGCAACCCAAGCCGCGTTCAGAGTGCGGGGCCCTTTGGGTGTAGTTCACTGCGTAGGGCATAGGCTGCTATTTGGACACTATTCCCCCAGTCTCAGTGTCTGTCTGATAACTGTCACATTAATGTCTTCAATGTGTCACCAGGATTGAATTAGTCACCACGCACATCTGGAGAATAATTTCAGATATCAAATACGTGTGTGTGGGGGGGGGTGACGCGGTGGATTTAGGAGAGTTGGAGGCAAGCCGAGAGGGAGACTCCGAGGCAGAGCGAGGGTCAATCATCAATCTGTTTCCTGTTGTGACTTGATTGATCATCATGGCTGATGAAGGCTTTATATTTAGCTGTGCTTCGGAAACATGGCATCGGTGAGATGGAGGGAGACGGAGTAAATCTAATGTACATCTACTAGTTTGGCCTGGACAGCAGCAACACTGAAGT
Organism: Novumbra hubbsi; assembly: GCA_016801125.1. Classification (NCBI taxonomy): domain Eukaryota; kingdom Metazoa; phylum Chordata; class Actinopteri; order Esociformes; family Umbridae; genus Novumbra; species Novumbra hubbsi. Next base: position 21,735 of record JACXGK010003368.1, on the reverse strand, counting down.
TCTTTGCAAACTTCTCATGCTGTCCAACTCTAGTCCTGCAGATTTGATGAATAGCCTTGAACATAGTCCACAACCTTGATGCACACCTGTTTATAGTAATCACTAACTGGTATGTTTTCAGTTGACATATTGTGGTGTTTTTCAGTGGGTCAGAGATTAGCTGTGGTGGAATGTAAAATGAATACATCAAGAAAGTCCTGTAAGCCCAGGGAACTTGCAGCTATCCCTTAACCCTCCTCAACCGGCTCCAAATGATGACGCGTGTGAGATGCCCGGTACAGCTGCCCATGGGTTGGTCTGTGTCCAGGGTCATCACCGCCACACATACAGTACGTATATATGTAGAAGCCTGGACTCCTTTGATACTTACTTTGGTTGGTCTGTGTCCAGTGTCATCACCGCCTCCCTCTCGTCCCTGCGCCTCCCTCTCGTCCCTGCGCCTCCCTCTTGTCCTCCTCTCCCCTGCAGTTAAGTGGCTGTTCTCCAGTCATTCAGAATGAGGCTGGTTGGTTGGGGTCACTGGAGCATGTCTTTTTAATGACACTTGTTGTTAGTCAGTTTAGATGCTGGGTGATGATTATTGCAGCCTATAAACTTTAAAGTGGGACGAAGAGCCTTTTTGTTCCTAGATGTTCTGTCCTGGACAGTTCTTGACTGTGACCAGACAGCTGCACTAATGACGATGGCCTGTCTAGGGACTGGACATGAGGCGGTGGAGTGGACAGCCCAAACGCTGATTTGTTCTCTTTATAGGCCACTATTTTGACTAGGGGCTATTTGGCAGAAGTACATAATTTAGTATGCCATTTGGAACAGAGGCAGTTTTTAAGGCATGTTTGACCCATTCCATAGCTACAGGCCTGTGTCGGGAAAGATTCATTTCTTCCATATGCACACAATCCCTAATGAGTTATTTTTGTAAGTATGTTGTTTGTTGGTAATTGAGCAATAATCATTGGTTCTCTCCAATAATTCCACTTCACAGCCAGCTTTACATCAGAAAACAGCAGCAACCGCATAACATACTTCAACTACTTAATCAAGAACAAAACACACACAGTGCAGAACCTAAACACGCACGCTAAACACCCACACAGGCCCACTCAGACACACGCTCTGTGTTGTATGGAGGGGGTGAAGGTGTCTGTTTCCCCTGACAGGCTGTGTCTAAAACACAACAAACTTAATCGCAACAGGAAACATCCTATTCGGTTGGGCTTCCAGCCCCGGGCTGTGTTAGGCACGCCTGTCCAGACTACTCCACCAGGCTGGCTTATCACCGCATCACATCGCACTGCAGCACAGTAGAACACTGCTGTGTCCATTAATATCATATAGAAACTATATCATATATTATGGGATATTGGCATTTTGGGTGTTTGTCCTGAAAGGTCACCGAAGGCTGTCTGTACTGCTGAAGAGATTACTTCCCTTTCAAACATTCCTTACCTGCCTGCATCTAGAACACACCCAATCCCACAGCCTGTGTGTGTAGAATGAGCTGGGACAGAAGCAGTAGACATCTTGTCTAGGTGACATTTTCAGTGGAGCAGCTTGACCTTCCAGTCTGCCTTTATTGTAGCGTCATACACAGCCGGTCTTTGTAACGCCTGGCTCTGGGAAATCTTCTTTGTTTCTCCTTTCTCCCTCCCTCCTTTTCCTTTAACTATAATTTTATTTTGTACTACACTATTTCTGGTCTCCTTTCTCCCGCTCCTCTGTTTTCAGTCTTGTGTTGGATGTTAATAATACATGGATTATTTGTCTTCATTAGGTCTCCTCGGGTTGGGCTGTTTGTGTTCCATATGGCTCTCTATCCCCTATACTGTGCCCTTGATACTGTCTGGTGCCTGGTCACAGTGTAGGGGGCAGGGTGTGACATGGAACAAAGCTGTGATATCACTACCCTTGTCCTACTGTTGTAGGATCCAGCGAGGGCTGTAGCACTGGCCGCTGTGCCACAGCAGTCATGAGTATGGAAAGGGTTTTTTAAGTCATTCATGTCATCTAGACATGGTCACTGGGGACTACAATTAATGATGCAAATGCTTTCTGTCTGTAATGCATCCCAAATGGCACCCTATTGCCTATCTGGATGTTTGACCAGAGTCAGTAGGGAAAAAGTATAATTTCTGTTAGAGCACACTTCCCCTGAATTCCCAGGAGGGCAAGCAGTGTCTTCTTTTTATCAAGGTAGCGCATTGAAGAAGTACCGATGTCCTGCTATTACGGCAGTGGGCCTGTGCTAACAACAGTGGGCTGGTCACAGTAGCCCACTCAGTACGAAGAACTGTCTACATAAACTGTAGTTATGGTTCACTGTTTAAATGTGTTCTGCTTGGATTCACACAAGAAGCGTCCTGTTGGAGCCTCACTTCAAACGAATACATCTCTTGTCTCTCATCCTCTTGATTTCTTCAGGTTTCACGCAGTGCTTGCATTTTGAGCTCTGCGAATCAAGTACTGGAATACTTTGGAAGTCTGAGATTTCCTCACTTTGGTGCCTGAAAGATGACAGATGGCTGCACTTGTTGTGGACAGGATCTCATGTTGGTTTCAACTTTATATACAAAAATGTGGCTGTGGAAACTGTTGACTGTGATTAGAGCATTTGACCACTAACTGAAGGATTGTTTTTTGAATCCTAAATTGATGTTAAAGCTATCTTTTCTGTCCCTGAGAAGGAAACTAAGTGAGTTAAGGCAACGTACCTGGTAAAATAAGGGTGAAAGGTGTATAAATATGTGGATCAATGTCCAATGAATAATGTTAAATGCATTGGTCTAAATGTCATAGCCTAATACCAAATGTTCTGACACTTCTCAATGATATTTTGGAAACGGCAAATTACACAAATTTTTGTTCTTTGACTCATTTCAGGACTTCCCAAACCTATCTTAAGCTATTCAAACCATTTTCTTGGCTCGCTCCTCTCGCTCCTCGCTCTCGGCTCGCTCCTCTCTCGGCTCGCTCCTCTCTCTCGGCTCGCTCCTCTCTCTCGGCTCGCTCCTCGCTCTGCCATGCTGCCAGTCATAACTTAATTGCTGTCGGACCAAGGTGAACTTAGTCACTTAGCCAGTGAGACCCACAGATAGGAGAGCGATGAAAGGATCCATCGGTCTATGATCAGCTCCACAGGACCCTTTGATTTCTCCACACTTGCCCAGCAGAAATGTCACCTCGCTGGGACCGAGACCGAGCCTTAATCACCCCTAATGATCGAAGTTTTGGGAAGGTCATTCTGGGTCAAATTGCATTAAGAATAACTCTTATGTTTATGTGTACTTGTGGGGACCAAATTCTACACATGGGAAAATTGGATTTCCAGCTTAATGGTTCAGTGAATTGGGCATAGTGTTACAATTCTGGTTAGTTTTAGGCATTACCGGTTAGGTGTTAAGGGTAAGTTAAGTTTGGCATAAAACATAGGTATTTGAGGTTTAGGTTTGGTACGTGTATAGTTGAGTGTAGGGAATAGGAAAATGGATTGGTCAGCGTTAGGCCCCTACAAGTGTTGAAACTAAATGTGTGTGCAATCACAGATTAATTTAAGGACAAATCCTGATGTTGTCATGAGCTACAGCCCCACCTGTTTTGCAAGACACTTCATGACAGGAACCCGTATGAATGAATGGGTGTTGTCTGGGCTCACTCTTAATGTAGCGTGGAAACAGAGGCTGGACAGTGGATGTCCCTCTAGCCAAGTTGATATTAACTTATGCTATGGCCAGGGCCTCTATAAACCAACCCTGTTATGTTAATTGGGTAACTTCTGTTTATTATAATGGTGGGTCAGTGTTAGATGTCTCTACTGTTTTATGGCAGCCCTGTCCTGATGCCCGCTACTCTCCTTTCTAGCTTTCTCAATCCCCGTCCTATCCACCTCCCCCTCATTCTACTGGCCTCTCCATTTAGTCTGCCTGTGTTGTCCTCCTTCTCTCCTCCCACCTCCCTTTTCAGCTACATTCCTCCCTCCCCTATACTCCCCGATCTCCCCTTCTTCCTTCCACACTCACTGCTCATTATTTCAATCTCCTTCTAGCTCCAACCTCCCTTCTGTCTTTTTCTGGCTCTGTGCTTTTAAGTATCAGGAGAGGTAGAGCAGAGAGAGGGATAATTTCAGAGGTTTTATGAGTTACCGCAGGCGTACTGGTGAGCATCATAATAGTTTGTGTGTGTGTTTTCTGGAGCAGGCCAGACACCGCACTAGGGAACATTGATGTGCTCAGCAGCATTTGGAACCACCATAACTCTTTTCTGATTCCCCGAACACACACACACAGGGCCACCCTCTGCCACAGGTCTTTGTCCAAACTCACCAAGCCCCTTTGCAAGTTAAGTCATGTGTTACTGCAGCTTAATGCAGTCTATTGTTCTGGAGACTTGGCTGGTCTTAAACACGCGGTAAATGCGTGCTAACTTGGCTGGTCTTAAACACGCGGTAAATGCGTGCTAACTGGGCTAGTCTCAAACACGCGGTAAATGCGTGCTAACTGGGCTAGTCTCAAACACGTGGTAAATGCGTGCTAACTGGGCTAGTCTCAAACACGCGGTAAATGCGTGCTAACTGGGCTAGTCTCAAACACGCGGTAAATGCGTGCTAACTGGGCTAGTCTCAAACACGCTGTAAATGCGTGCTAACTGGGCTAGTCTCAAACATGCGGTAAATGCGTGCTAACTGGGCTAGTCTCAAACACGCGGTAAATGCGTGCTAACTGGGCT